>LDKF01003918.1:711-19228 GCA_001026735.1 Rotylenchulus reniformis | reverse complement strand
TTTTAAAACCTTATTTTTTTAATTTAAAATTTGTTACTTTGTCGACATTTCGTCATTTAGATATTCCGTTATACATGAAGACATTTTATCCAATGCGATTGGCATATTAATGAATGCCAAAATCAAAAGGGGGAAAATTTGGGACGGAAAGTTTTTCAAATAGTATAATAGATACATGCGACAGACCGATTTAGTAGTAGTAATGATGTGATGACAATACTAGATACGGGCGGATCCGTAGTGACATGGGCAGATTTGTGTGATGCCCGTACTGGATACTGATAATTTTATTCGAAAATTGTTTTTTTCACGTAATTTGGCGCTATTTGAAATTATTCTTGGTGCTACTACTCTGCCCGTATCTGGTACGGGCAGGGAAGGGAGACTTATTTGCAAGTAGCGCCAAAAATTTCACGCTAAAACGAAGTCGCCCCTTTTTAGAGTGTTGAGAGTTACGGCGCCCAATTTTCATTTTACATAAAATCCTCGTCCCCGTTCCTCCCTCTCCCTTTCCCACTTTACAATATACAAGATTTTACCAAGCGAACCAATATGAATTTTTTTCTTGGTTTTCTTTAGGCTTGTTTTTCTCCATTTTTTATTTGAAGTTCCGGCTAGAGTTTCCAGAGTAGAATAATGGTTCCGTGGGGTCCAATCGGGCCAATGTCCTCCGGTTTGTCTGTCAAGTGTGATTTCCTGATTTCCCTTCTCCTCTCATTGCTTTGCTCTTTTCAGTCGCATCATCGCAGTCGCTGGCTGTTGAGAAGAAGAGTAAATAGGTGGAAGACCGCGGGCGGAGGAGAGGCTAATAAGCATTTCCGAGGGTGGCGGGGGGTCGCTTGAGCTCCACTTCTTCCATACAAGTCCTTTCTCTCCCCCTCTCATCTTCATCCCTCACCATCCATGGATGGAGCGTGGGAGTGAGGTGAGGTCAAGCATAATGGAAGGGATTTTGGGTGGACGGCGGGAAGGGACAGCAGAGGCAGATGATGATGATGAGAGGAGGGCAGAGGAGGGATGGACAGACGGAGCAGGAACGACCCGAAAAGGGAAGGAAGGGAGGTAAAGGTAATGAGAGGGAAGGGTAATAGAGGAGGGAGGGAGGGGATGCAGGTGGACGGACGGGATCCGGGATTATCGCGAGATAGACAGGCAGACTGCGACTGTTCCGGCGGCATATGTAATGGCCACTTCCTCCTCCTCCCAATCAATCAATTTTTCTTCTATAATTCAAGGGACTTATGAACTTTGATTGATCGAAATATGGCGGGTCGGGGCAAAGAGGCCACAATGCTAATGGGTGATTGATCATCCATCCAATCGCCCCTCAATATTTATCTTTCTGATCTTTTAAGCTCATCCCTTCATATTCATACACATTTTTAAATTGTTTAAGCCATTTTGTCTTTTTCACATTTCTCTCAAACATTACTCCCCCTCCCCATTTTCACCCTCAAGGCTCAATCAAATGATGTCTCATCAGAGTATTTACTTTCCGAAATTGGGTCAATTTCTCATTTCATTCATTCATTTTTCGCCCTTTTGCATAGAATTTTGAATTTCCGAAGCATGTCGCCATTAATTGATGAAGCATTGAAAATTCCATTGTTTTATTTGGAAGGGGAGTAATTGATCACAAAATTGAGTCTGCAAAAATTTTGAACAACGGAACTGGGCTAACATCGTCATCATCCTCATTAATTCAGCAAATACTCCGCTTCCCTTCTTTCTGACATTTCCGGCGGATCATTTCGTAGATAATGTCCTCATTCCGTAAGACATCTGTTCAGGAATTCCAACACCAAATTAAAGGTTTGTTTGATCTCGAATTTCGTTTTAATTCATAACCTTTTCATCAAACTTTCAGATATTCGTACCCAACTGTTTGATCAAATCAAATGTTTGGAACAGCGTACGGATGTACAGGTGGCCATTCTCGGGGAAGTGAACGATTTTCTGAAGAAAAAGGCCGAGTTGGACCTGGAATATTCTAAACACCTGGACAAGCTGGTCAAATCGGTGATGCTGAAACACAAAAATGAAAAACAAAAGTTTGTTCTTTTAATCTCATTTTTGGGAATTTTAGATTTTATACGCATTTTAGGCGTGCGAATTGGACCATTCACTCAACTTGTCAACTTTGGCAGCAAATTGTGGATGACACCAAGGAGGAGGCACGACAGCGCAGCATAACCGCCGAAGTATACGCGAACCATGTGGGGCCGAGCATAGCACAAAGGAGCACGGCTCTTCAAAAAATATCCAAAAAAGTGAATTTAATAAATTAAAACTTTTTTAATTGAAAATAATTTAAGTGTCGAGAAGTTGGGATCCTGGCGCAGGGTGAAGTAATCCGAGTTTTACATGAGCTACAGACGGCAATGAAGACGTATCAGGTTAGTTTATCCTAAATTTTTTTAAATTTTGTTGTGTTTCAGCTCTGTTTTGTCCAGTTTAACATGCTCAGTACCCAACTTAAACTGGCAGAAGCACAACGAAATAAAGTTGGATCAAATGGGTCCACCAGGAAACAGCGTTCCGTGCAAAAGACATATGATAAGGTCGAACATTTAAACGAATTTTAAAAATCAAAGGTCATCTCTTTAGAAGAGCGAGAAATTCGAAGCGGCTCGATTGAAATGCACTCGAGCCCGCAACGAATATTTGTTGTGCATTGATGCAGCAAATGCATCTTTGCACAAATTCTTCGCAGACGATATTTCCGATTTGGTTGACGTGAGTCTTTCAGATAAATTTCAATCCTAATAAATGTTTAGTGCTGTGATCTTGGTATGGAATGGTGGCTGAGTATGATCCTTCAGAATATGATTGCCGCTCGTAAATCCGCTTGTCAAGTTGAAATGAACGGTGAAAATAATTTTATGAACGCGAATGAACTCGGAACATTTTTAGCTTTGGCGAATTTGGGCAGCTTCAAGGATTCCCTTCATTCATTGACGGATAAGCAGCGCTTCTTTGAAAACAACCACCAGGCTTTTATGCTGCCAAAATGCTTCGATTACAAGTCGAAATTTTGGAATTTTACCCCCAGTTTTTAAATTTTAATTTCTAGATGTGAGGAAGCTGAGAAAATCTGTCGGATCTCCGTGACTGAGGGAACCCTGGCGGAGGAGTTCCGACAACGACATCATCAAATCAGGAAAAGGTTGGACACACTTAGGGCCGAATCGGAGCTGAGTTGGCAGAACATGGAGAGCACAGAGAAGCAGATACGAGGTTGGCATTTTGCAAAAATCCAATGGAGCTAAACTTTGCTCTTCTGCAGATTTACTGAGTGCTTGCACATATGTGGAGGTGACCGAATTCGGCATTGCTTCCAATGATGATCGACGTCCATCTATGGATAATCTTGAAGGTGAACTTGCAAAGGCTTACGACTCCTACATGCAGGTCAGTTTATTATTTTGGTTTTTTATCTAATTATAATTATTATTTTACAGACATTCAGCTATTATCTTTTCAATGCCAATTTAATCATGCGTTTGGAAGCGCGCGCCGATGGAATTGGCAACGCACTGGCTGCCGTGCCTTATCCCTCACCTTCGCAGCAAACTCAACCGACCGGGTCCATTTCTTCAGCGACGGGTCCAATTGGTGCCAGTTCGGAATTTTAATTTCAATTTTTCGGGAATTTTTTTGGATAGGATCCACCAAAAATGGCCCTGCTAGTGCAGCCTCCTCATCAATTACCGGCCAACAGCTTGGGCCTCAAAACTCTGAACCCATTGAACCACCAGATTCACTGGAATGGGCCCAAAGACGGCGCAAAAAACGCATTGGATCACAGGTGAATTTCATTTTAATTTTCAGATGAAATTTCGGAAAAACAGGCTTCCACCGAACAACCGCCACCAAGCGCAGTCGCCAATCCATTATGGAGACGCCCTAGGCTGTTTGGAGGGAATTTGGAAGAATATACAGGTGAATAATGATCTAAAATTAATTTATTTTTCGGTTTTTTAGAACTCACTGGTGAGCCCATTCCACTCATTGTTGTCAGCTGCATCAGGGTTCTATCACAATATGCGTTGCATCATCAGGCTAGTTTGCAGTTTTGGTTTTTATTTTAAATTTATCCATTTTTATTTAGGGTATCTTCCGTGTCAGCGGTTCTCAACTCGAAATCAATCACATGCGTGAAGCATTTGAAATCGGTAAAGAAAAAATCATCCTCCTATTTCTATTTAATCCGATTGCTGAGTAATTTTGCACTAAAACAATTAATTGGGGAAAATATTTGCTCAAAAATACCATATTTTACCACTGCTAAAGGCGAAGACCCACTGCGTGACGTTCAAGATGCGAGTGATGCTAATTCCATTGCCGGGGTTTTGAAGCTGTACTTGCGTGAGCTATCCTTGTTCCCCTTCTACTTGTTTGATTTGCTCACTGATTGTGCAAAATGTTCTTCAACTGCTGACTTTATCAATAAAGTTTTAATAGGCTTGTTGTGAATTGGTTCATTATTTACTTTAGATTTATCCCCTTCTCAACAAATTGCCACGACCGACATATTTGCTTTTACGCTATCTATTCACTTTTCTCAACCATCTCAGTGAGTTCAGCGACGAAAACATGATGGATCCATACAATTTGGCCATTTGTTTTGGCCCAACTTTGCTGCCTATTCCGGAAGGCAAAGATCAAGTACAGTGGTCGTTAATTAAATTTTATTTGTAATTCATTCAACCTATTTTTTATGATTTAAGGTCTATTATCAGAATTCGGTGAATGAGGTTGTTAAAAATTTGATTGTGCACGCGGACTCGATTTTTACTGCTCGAGTCCCGGGGCCCCGTTACGAGAAATACTCACTGGAGGCGGAGGGAACACCAGCGGGTGAAATGAGCAATGACTTGGACTTGTTCGTCGACGATGATGTGGCCACAGCTGTGGCTGTTGTTGAACAACAACATCAACTGGAGTTTATATTTTATTTAAGGATTTGTTTGGAAAATTATTTTCAGAGATTGGTCACTGCTGCGACAACAAAAACGATTAAGCAATTCCGACCTGCCTTTTCCGCCTCCATCGCCCCAATTTCACCGTTTACAACAGCGCTTTCAACAACAAAATTCACAGTTATCACCTCAACGTCAACATCGATTACCTTTCATCTCGAACCATCAAATCCAACAAGTTAAAATGGGAGGGAATATTTTTAAATTGAATATTTTTTTACTCAGGGGCCTTCAAACGAATTTACTCCTTCGGATAACAGCCATCATCCGATGACAAAGATGGATTGGTCCTTAGTTAGCAGTGCCAACTCAAATATGGTGGAATCTTCAACCATTGGCGCGGAAGAACCCACATTGTATTCATCAACTGGTAAATTCAAATCGATGGTTGAAATAATTATTCCAGAATCAATTTAGCCGATGCTATTTACAAAAAGCCCACAACAGGATTTCCAACCGTCACAAATAACAACACTTATTGTTACTCTTCCTCCGAGAGTGGCATTGGTGAATCCGGCACGATCGCGCAAAAGAAACAACAGCAACAATTGGCATTGGGATTCAATGGAGTCCGGCACAACAATGAAAATTCAACGGAAAGAAAAAAGTCAGAGCAGAAGGGAATTGTTGGTTAGTGATTAAATTAAGATGCAAATAATTAAATAAGTTCAGCTGGGAATCGATCACCTAATCAGCAGCAGCATCCAGGCAGACAGCCTGGCGAGAATGGAAACACCAAAAGCGATGAATCTCACCGGAACCCCGGTGCTGATCTTTATGCATCCATACACAAGTTAGTTTAAAAAAGAGATAAATAGGAGGGTTTCTTTCGTGAGTTTATAGATTTTTCTGTGATAAATTGCATTTAATTAAAAAGGGGCGACAGGGTGAAGCATTCGGCGACAATGGGATCGCCTCAATCGACAACATCGGTCATGCAACGGCAATCAAACCGTGAAATGGCTCCTCATCGGATTCCCCATGCAGCTGTTCGACTTGGATGCGAATCGACTGGATCCGTTGGAATCAGTCCGCCTCCCTACTCAGCCCTTTATGGTCCGGGCGGTGGACGGTCACCTCCCATGTCCTCATCAATGTTGCCATCCGAAAGGAAGACTATCGACCCCAGTCCGACAGGTCCATCTTATTTTCATTTTTTTTCTCAACTACTAGTAATATTTAATTGTAATTCATTGAAAAAAAGGAGGGCCAGATTCGAGATTCGACACTAAACTCATACGACAGCGGGGCCGAAAAAAACGATTCCCTCCATCCAGGGGCGTAACCAGAAAAAAATTTTTCCGAGAGGGGAACTCCCTCCTTCAAATTTTTGTAAAATTGATGGTTTTAAAAGAAATTCTATTTTCTTCAAAATTTTCATTAAAATGAGATTTTCACATTTTTACACGCTTTGCTCGTTATCCCCCTCTGCTATCGTACACACGAGACTCGTTGACNCCCCCCCCCCCCCAACTTCTTTTTCTAATCTTTTCACCATTTTCAGTTGGCCCATCTCCAAACCGAAGACGCAATTCGATCACTTCTGCTTCTACCTCATCCTCCACAACTGTCAATGGGCCGACTGCTAGATCTTGCGGTTCAAACGTTCAACCCTCCATCGCCATGACAAGTGTTAGCGTTGCTCAACAACAACCTCCCATGTCATCACCCACATCAGCATCGACGACGATTAAAACAGCGCAAAAGGAAACGGGTTAGACTTTTTTTCTTGCTTATTATGAGCCCTTTGACCAGATCAACTTGCAGCTGACCAACTGAGGCGGCAACGCCGGGACCAAATCAATGCTATCGATGAACTGCTCGACAAATTGAGTTCGGCTGGCGTTGGGTCAACTGAGGACGAGAAAACCGAAACAGAATGAATGGTTTTTTTCTCCAATGTTAGCTTGGATTTGTGATTTATTTTATCTTTCATTTGATGTCAATTCGTCCTTTGTACTACAATAATCCACATTTCTCCTATTTCACCCTTTCAGATTTGCATCTCTCAAATTATTCCTTTTTTATGTACCGAAAATGAATAATCCCAGCGCCTTCTTTATTTTCTCCATTCTCTCTCATCAGCCCTTAAATGACCGACTACTTGCACTCATTTTTGATTTTTAATTATATACTTTCGATGCTTTCTAAAATGGCCATTCGTACACATACACATCCAATGTTTCTTCTGAATTTCTTGCTCTTACTTGGGAATTAGCATTGGGAATGAGATAAAGGGCCGGTTTTTCGTATTTAGCATGAAATTTTTCCTTAAATTATCGAAGCGATTGTTTTAAAATTTCTATGTTCAATGTGCTATTTCCTTATTCTCTTTCTCTGTTATCATAAGATACAGACAGAGAAAATAATTACGGCGGTAAACACAGCATTTGAATTTCCTGCAGAGAATATGAAAAAACGTTATTCTCTTTCTCTGATTCAACTATAATTGTGCATAATCTTTGTTATTTCGCTTCGATAAAATAATAAAAATCTTTAATGCCAAAAACGAAAAACCGACCCTTTAGCTTGCCGATTATCCCTTTTATCCTTCTTCAAATCAACCGAAGACCGCCTCCATTACAAAAAAAACTGTAAATTTAATCCACACAGCAGGGTGACCAAACAGCCACATTTATGTGGCATTTGCCACATTTTTGACCATCTCGCCACATTTTTTCCACATTTTTGACCTTTGCCACATTTTTGAAAATTTGGAATTTTGATCAAAAATGATCAATTTTCTTAATAAAATAACCTAAGTTCTCAAAAATTTTCTCCGGCGTCCCCTATCGGGGCCGCCGGCACCTATTAATACTTTGAAAATTCCGCATAAAAAGTGCTTTTAACCAAAAAAAATTCTCAATTTTCTTAAGGAAAAGAGCCTGAATTTTCAAAATTTTCTCCGGCGGCCCCTGTCGGGACCGCCGCCACCCTCACCCTATATATAAAGCTTTTTTCTAAAAATTATCCTCAAAAAATGATCAATTTTCTTATGATAATTATGTATAAGTGCCTCGGCGCTACTTAAATAACGTTGATTTTTGAAAACCCAAAATTCAACAGAGGGGACCCTTTTCATTTTAAATCAAAAAAATAAAATAAAAATCTTCATTTTTTGAATAATAAGCAGTTTTTTAAGCAAAAGAGTATAAAAAACCAAAAAAATTTTTTTTTGCATTTTTGCCCAACAGAGGGGGAACCTGTTAGTAGGTTTTCAAAAATTAACGTTTTTTAAGTAGCGCCAGTGCCTCAATTTGAGGCCTTCATAATCGGATAAAGAATTGAATGAAAGTGGCCAAAAATTCCCAAAATTTTCTCCGGCGGCCGCTATCGGGACCGCCGAACCCCCCTAAGAGAAGATTACAGTGTACATCACCGCCAAAGACTGCTCTTTAAAGATCTCTATATTTCCACCAACAATTGTTTGACAAAGTGAAAAGTAGTGAAAAATATGCGGAATAAATATTTTTGAATAATTTTTTTTTTGGTTTTTGTTCAGTTTTTAAAAATGCCACATTTTTTGCCACTTTTTTCAGAAAAAATGCCACATTTTTGCCATATTTTTCGGGTCAAAAATAAGCAAATGCCACATTTTTGTGGTTTGGAGATGGTCACCCTGCCACACAGTAAAGCCAAGAAAACTTAAAAGGGTCGTAGATAAGGGATCAATAAAGTTCACTTCTTGATGAAATTTTTTAAGATGCAAAATTTAATAATCTGGGATATTTTCAAAATTTATAAATTCATTGTTTCTTAATTCTTTATTCCTCTTCCCCTCCGATTTCCACTATTTCCATCGCCCCTTCTGTGTCCAAAATTGCCATTCGTTGTCTCAGAATTGTGTCGGCACTCACAAGGGAAGTACCTCAAGTGACCGTGGAGTTTCGAAAAACTCCAAACTAAAAGTTGTAGGTCACCTATGGGTCTTATATTAAAATTCAGCCCAACCGCTGTCGGGGGTAGCCCAAAAGGGCCTTTCGTCAGTTTGGGCCTTTCCACCTCCTCTTCTGGCTCTTGGAGTGTAGGAACTTCTTAAATTTCAAAATTACGTTAAATTCCGACCTTTTTTGAGTAATGACCCCCAAACAGTGTCCGGTCTAATTCCCCGGTGCTCAATTCCTCAACTCGCACCCCTCGCGCTCGTGCCAATGCTCTCAACTCGCGCTGCAAACAAATTTCCTTTCGGCGTTCCAACGCGTCGCCCAATTCCCCGATCACAGCCCCGTGGGTACCGAGCGATGTACTGACGGACTAAAAAAATTTTAAAGAAATATTGAAATGAGGTTAAAATTGAATGATCGGATCGGGTCGGGTCCAGGCCCGTAGCCAGANCCCAACCCCCCAACTCACTTCCCCAAATGTACTTTTTCTCCTCGTCCTTGGGTCATCCTCATCTTTGCCTGTGTATGATTCAGTGGAGGAAGCCAAATTAAACTCAAAAATCTAAAATAAAACGATAAAAAATCTCAATTTGTTTTGGCACCTGAAAATCTTCTTCCTCAGCTTCTCCGTCACATTTTCGGACTTTGTCTCCTTCTCGTTGGCTATCTGCCTCCATTTCTTCCCGCAATTCTTCAATCTTATTTCCGCCAATTTTCGTTGGATCGAGTTGATTTGCTAAATTTATTTTAATAAAATGGATAGCAAACAAAATAATAAATTATTCATTTTATTTGACAATATTTACCCGATTCCCGAAGCGAAGAAGCCACTTGTTCCAAACATTTTGCAACCACAACCCTACATTTCTCAGAATGTTCGTCATTTGTATTATCGTCCAAATAATCCAATCTTGAATATTTTTGTCCTTTTTTAATTTTTTTTTGGTCAAAACCTCTCCAATGCCCATTCTAACTGTGCTCGGCATTTGGCGATCCTGGACAATGGCGATGTGTTGCTTTCTGCTGATGGTGTAACTCTCTTAATTGTCAGATGGTATACGGTAGAAAAATGTTTTGTTGGCACTTTTGTCTTTTGTTTTGCCGTTCTGCTGAAATTGACATTCAACCAGCCAGTGGCCCAAATTGTCCGTAAAATGAGAAACAAATGACGACAGAAATCCAGCGGGGATTTGAGCGCAAAATCCCGGTGGAGAGCAAACAGAGCGATGCGGATGAACTCGCTGCGAACCAGGAAATGGTATTGCCAGACATTCTGAATTTATTTTTAGGAGGAATACGATCACGATTCAAATTTATTTTAATATATTGCTGTCTTGCCTTCAAAGTTGTTATCTGCAGATTGCATTCTTCGTCTTCAATTTTCCTGTTAATTTGTCCCTCATCCCCAACGCCCGGAAAAGGACAAAGCATTTGCAATTCTTCGCCAACAAAATTGAAAAGGAGCCGGGCGGATTCTTCACTGTGAAAATTTGTAAAATAAAAGAGAAAAAGAATTACTTTGAAGGAACGAGAGAAAGGGAAGAACGGTTGAAAATTTGCACAAATTGGCACAATTGGCGAAGACATTGGACACGGGCAGGACGAAGGGGAAGGGCAAGACGGCGGGAGGGGCCGGGACCCGAAAGATGGAGACTGAAGAGGGAAAATAATTGAAATAAGAAATATTTGGAAAATAAATTAGATGAAAAATGTCAGGGAACCGACCCGAAAAGGGCACATTCCCGTTGTCGCAATGCGATGATGAAATGCCGAAAACAGGCATCCACCCTCGCGGACCAGAGCCAACAGAGGAATCGGGGGAAAATGTGCGAAATGCCAAAGGTGCAAGCGAAGGCTAGGAAGGCGGAGAACAAAGTGAAAGTGGGCGAAAATGCTGAAAAATGAGTTAATAAATCCAAAATCCGGGCTAACCCACCGCAGGAAATTGACAACACAGCAACTAAGAACGTCACAGATCCGACCAGAAATGCCTTTTCGCAACCATTTTCATTGTTCTCCTCGAATAATTCGCAGAGCAACTCAATGTCTTCCTCGTCCAACAGACCCCTGTCCAAGTTACATAACCAATAACGGCGCAAAAGCCAATTGCTGAACATTCTGAACCTGCGACTTTCGCCAAATTTCTGGCTGAAAATTATAAACAAAGATCGGGCAAAAAAATTAGACAACGAATCAATCGCCGTTTTGTCGCACAATCCAATTTATCAATCAAAGGAAGAAATCTGAAGTCCATGAGCGTATGAGCGGTGGGACATTACAGAACATATTTATAGCCAAATACAATTGATTTCGGTGATTGGGTGGTCTATCGGTTCTCATCTTGCCAGAATGATTCATTTTCAAACAGAAAGATGCCACTAAAGAATTGTTTAAAAATTTCACATATAATTTTGAGGACAAAGAAATTATCCGTATCACACACCGCAGTATCCATGTCCGAAAAGACAAAAACAACGAGAAAATTAGTGGATTGAGAAATAAAAAAAAACATTATTTGATGATTAGTACACAAATACCACGGATTAATATTATTCAAATTGTGATTAAAAGAATAATGCCCTCTCTGAAAGCACAAGGTCATTTCTTTTCTTCTTTGTTGCGACGGCGATAGACTCTATAAAATGGAGGATTGTCGGGTTTAATAGAAAAAAAATTCACAGCATATAAGCTTCGCGTGAATTCAGCACATCCGGCATTTGACGACCAAGTCGAGAGGCAGAAGAGTCGTTGAAGTCGCACCATTGGTCACCATTCAAGGCATAGGCGGTGTAATGCCCGGAGCCGAGTCCTAAAGATCCACAAAAATTAATAAACTTGATCTCTTTATAATTTTCCTCTTTACTCACCGCCCATGTGGTTGGATATGCCGATCAAATCATATTTCTCTTGTTTGTGAGCCGGATTTTGAATTTTATCGCTCAAATCCAAACCAGTCACTGGTATCTCAATTTCCGTGTCAATTTTATCCCTTGTATAGCGCGAATAAATGAAACGCTTAAGATGAATGATGAGAATTTGGGGCAATGACCACAGATCGAGCTTTTTGAAAGCACGTTGATGAGTTTTGCAGCGAGGACAGTACCTTAAAATAAAAATTACCAGAAATGATTTTAAAAAATTTTACCAAGAATCTTCTTCATTTAATTGTTCTCGTAAAGTGTAGAGATTAATGCATTCTTTCAGCGAATAACTCTTCTTCAGCGGTGTTGTCATATTCACCTCACGGTCCACCAAATTCTGAATTCATAACAAAAGGTATAACTAAAAAGAGACGGAACCGAATCAAAACTCACATTGATATCCACGGTGTGAAAGAGCTGTTTGGCCGATTCTTCCCATTTCAAAATCAATTTCAGAATTGGCCCATCTTTCAAATACAGTGGTTCCTGAATTATTTTTAAAATTCCTAGTAAATAATTGGTGTAGGTTCAACCTCATCAGGGTCTTGTGGAAATGCTTCGTCCGATTGTGAAGATGCTTGCGACAGCACTATGTCAATGGGAAGAGGACCCTTATTAGTGAGTGATTCATCTGTACAGTCCATCTGTTGTTCAATGCCATTGGTCTCATCTTCACTCATCTAAAAATAAATAAAATCAATTAAAAAAAGAAACATTTACAGCGTCATTAATGAGTGCCTTTGACGGGGAAGTAGATGAAGACGCCGATGATTGAGGAACCAGACTTGCCACTGCACCGCGCCAGTATAACTCTTGGACCCTTGGCAGAATTTTGGCCATAATACTATGACGTGTTAGGCGTTTGGGTCGGTTCGCAGGAAATACAGGACAAAGCAATTGAGGGCCAAGTGGGATACGATTTTCGACCTGAATTTTTTCTATTAAAATTGTATGATCATTTGACAACAAACCAGCATGATTGGACCGGCTTCTACTGCATAGGCATAAAACATCTTGTTGGAATAGCTCGGATATGGAGGAATCAGTGTGCTGTCATCATCAACCAAATCACCACCATAGTAAGTCAACAGTGCAATCTGACAAAATAATCACGTCAACATACGGAAAGAGAACCGATTTGGTCCACGCACTTGTGTGTCGGTTGGCATTTGCAATTGTTCTCGTAACATTTGTTTTATCTGCTTAGCCGTCGTTTTGTTGGTATGTGTGAAGGAGAACTTAAGATTTTATGGTATATTACACACAAATATATTGTATATATAACACTCACTTTCGCCCATTTTTCTTTCCGCACAAATGTCACCACTGACTTTGCTTGTCGCTCTTTGGCAGGAATAGGAACAGACAAGAAGCAAAACGGATCGAATTTCACACTGACTTTGTTGCACACTAATGTAAGAGAGAGATAATATACACAATAATTTGGAATATTTTTACCATTGCAGGTCAGGGTGGACTTGATCTGACCATGAAGAAGGTCGATGATGATGCTGTCGTTGCGTTTTCTGTAATCTTGCCACGCTTCCGCTGCTGCTTGTGCCTCGTCCCTTCCGTTTACTTCTTTCTCTTCAATGTATGGTTTCTTTTTGATCCTGTTTAAATCTTCATGAAGTCCGTCCAAAAGAAAGGCTGTTAACTCCTGGGAATCCTGTTGGGCGTAGCCATTAAAGCGTGGAGCGAATTCGCCGATAACACACTGAATTTACCAAGAAATTACTCATTATATTGACATTATTTTTTCAAACTTTTAGCCTGAAAGGTCGGACGGCATTTGTCTGTCCTGACCACATGTCCTTTAGCAAATCAGCGTATTCTTTTACTAATCGCCCGTGCGTGCCAAGAGGATTTTGTTCATTGAGTTCGGAAGTGTATTCCCCACGCAAAAAGTAATCTGTTAACTCCGGAACATTGCTCAGACATTGAAGAGCGCTAAAAAGATGAGCAATGTATAAGGGACTATGAGCGAGACAGATCATTTCCCCGCCGGTCGTTTCCCCACCGCAGGTGAAAAATGCTTATAACTTTTTTCAAATATAACCTAGAGAAATGATTTTGGTGTCAAAAGATAGCCCTAAATGTCTGCTATAAATTTGCAGAAAGAATCATCCGGTTTGGCCAAATTGAAAAAAGTTATGGCCAAAATAAGCTATAAAATCGTAGTTTTGACCAAAAATCTGGTCCTAACTTTTTTCAGTTTGGCCAAACCGGATAATTCTTTCTGCAAATTTATAGCAGACATTTAGGGCTATCTTTTGACACCAAACTCATTTCTCTAGGTTATACCTAAAAAAAGTATAAGCATTTTTCACCTGCGGCGGGGAAATGATGTGTACCCACTATGAGTGATAAAACCTGTTCATGAAGCAGGTGTTGCCCAAATTCTGTAGGCCACAAAGACCACGTTGATATTGAGTAGGCGAACGTGAGCTAAAAAGTACAATCATAATAAAAATAAATGTATTAATAAAGAGTTTACTATTTGGAGTATTGAGTACCCGCTCTAGTGGCTGGTCCATTTCCATCTTGCTGCTGTTGTTGTTGTTGGATTCCGCTCCCAGTAGTATTCACATAAATAATTGGACCCGAATTCAACAAAGCGCTTAGCTTGGTCTGGGATATCGATGATGACAACAATTCGAATTGACCATTCTCCTCAATGATGAATTGTGCACTGCGTCGGTCATTCTCATTTAAGTTCAGTCCGTCCATAATTTTTTGCCGAACTTCCTCGATGGAATTTCTCTGGCTTATTGCGATATTGTACACCTGTTCTTTGTTACTGTAGTCGGCTACCTAAATTATTATTTTTAGTTTGTTTGAAGAAACAATTCAAAAACCTTTATCATCAAAGGATAGATTTCTATAAATGGTTGCTAAAAATAAAATTGGAAAATGTTAATATAAAATTGTTATAAGGATTGAACCTGTGACAACAAAGAACCAAATATGACTTCGCGTTGGATCTCGTCTCTCACTTCTAACTCCAATCCAAAAGCTTCCTTTAAGCGACTATATAATTCTTCGGGAAGAAGGTTTATGTGGATTTGCATTTGCAAATTTGGCTTCAGTTCGTAAGTCCCTTTCTCTTCTAAAAATAAAGAAAAATAAAAAGAAATTAAATAAAAACCAACTTTCAACAACGAGTGATGAGTTTTTGATGGGTGGCATTTTGATGATGTCATTATCCTTTGCCTGATCGGCTTTCTGTGCAAACTCCGCCCACCAATCATTGTTTATCAAATACCTTTAGTTAATTTTTTAATTGTATATGTGCCATCGAAAACACAAACCATTTGTGTCCGACGACCATCTCAGCATTTCTCTCAAGAGAAACTAGCCGTTTTGCCTGCTCTCCATTTATTCCTTTTTTGGTCATTACTGTCATTATTTTCGGCAATTTGACCTTACTTATAAGTATTATAAAAAGTGATTGTCGTCGAAAATTTCGCTTTAATGTTAAATTTTTAACCATCCACTACTTACGAGCTTATATTGTCATCATAAATAAAGTCAATTCAAAGATTATTTTGCAGCAGCTATAATTTAATCCTAAACGCGAAGTATCCGATCCGACTTATTTTCCGTCTTCTTTCGCTCTTTTTCTTTGGTTAATTTTTTTCTTTGGAATGAATTATTTTTCTCTCTCACTTTAGCTAGATTAGTGTAAAGGAGCGGTTTTTCGTATTTAGCATGAAACTTTTTGAGTTTTTATTGGAACGATTGTTTTATAATTTCTATGTTTAATGTAGTGTTTTCTCATTTTCTTTCTCTGCTTTCACAAGAAACTGGCAGAGAAATAAATTTGGGCGCAAAAAACAGAATTTGAAATTCTGTCTGTTGTGAATAAAAAACGCTGTTCTTTTTCTCTGACTCAACGCTAATTGTACACTATCTTTAAGTTATTTCGCTTCGATAAAAACTCGAATTTCTTTAATGCTAAATACTAAAAATTTCTCCTTTATGTATGTATTGCTTGGTCGCCAACTCGCCAAAGCAGATTAGTACACTAATTCCAGGGTTACCATATTGCCTTTTTTCTAAGCATTTGGCTTTTTTAGGGGGTCCCATGCTTGGAAAATTAAAAAGGGCTTTTTTAAAGCATTTGCTTTATTTTGGGGTCTGAACGAATTTTTCTCAAAATTCGCTTAAAACTCTATATAATATAAATGATCAATTTTCTTTACATAGAAAAAAGCCATAATTTTTCAAAATTTTCTCCGGTATCCCATATAATACAACAGTGAATTTTCTCCAAAAAAATTTTTAAAAGTTGACCAATTTTTCAGAAAAAAAATCCAGATCTTAAAAAGTTTCTCCGGCGCCGAAACCAAAAAATGATCAAATTTCTTAAGAAAAAAGCATTAGTTTTTCAAACTTTCTCCGGCGGCCCCTATGGAGACCGCCGCCCTCCCTTCCCCCGTAAAATATTTTTTTTTGAAAAAACAAGAAATAAGGTCCGCAAACAGACACCTTTTGCTTTTTGCAACGAGAATTCATTCATATTAATTTGCATCATTTTTCCTTAAAATTTCTTATTTTAGTTACAAAGAGATTTACAATGTTTTATAAAATTATCTTTTTTTCTCGAGCAATTGCCCCAGCGAAATGCTTTTTTTTGAGTCTCGGATCGGATGCTTACCTTTTTTCAGAAAAAATGGCAATCCTGACTACACTAAATTTTTATCGTAATTCGCATCCTTTTTGGTGCTGAGCGAGCATACGTGTTCTTTTGGCTTACTACGGAATACCGGACGCGAAAGACCGAACTCCGAACTATTCGGTCCGGTCGCTGCCCCAAGATACGCCTACGCCAAATTTCGCCTACACCAAATTTGGCACTACCTGAAAGAAGGCCGTTTTTGAAAATCCACAAATTTAACAGGGGGACCCTTTTCATTTGAAAACCAAAAAATTTTTTTTTGCATTTTTGGTAATATTGTGGTTTGTACCCCCTATTTTATGTTTGTGCCACCATTGTGGTTTGTGCCACCATATGCATAGCCGGGTTGCCGCATGTAGAACCCGCAAACAAATATGTGCATAACTGGGATGCCGCATTACAAAATTCAAAATCGACGTCAGAAACAAATTTGGCATCAAAATTTAGTAAATGTAAAAGAAATAAGATCTTATAAGAGGATTTTAGATGATTTTACGAAACTAGAATGGCTCCGCCACCTGTTGTATTGTACAATTAAATTTAAGAAATTGCTTAGTCTATCCTTTTTTCATTTTTCAGAGATTAGAAAGCGCGGGGGCGCTTTCAACACCGAGCCTAGAAGGGGGTTTTTGTTTGGTGACAAAATTTGGGCTTCGTTCAGTAGGAAAATGAGAAAATATGAATAAGAGTATATAATCTATATTGGATAGCCGAATGCGTTAGGCTCGGCTTAGCACTGGCTTGGCCTGCGGCGCAATCCCAGTGCTAAGCCTCGCTGTTAGGGACGCTTCGCGCTCCTAATTATGGTAAAAGTAGAATTTCGATTCATTTCTTTCAAACTTTTTCATTCTACTTTCAATCCCACCCTCTATATTCACTCTTTTTCTCTATTCTCTCTCTTCTCTATTCACTAACTCTCTATTAATTTCTCTCTCTAGTATATACAATCTATGGTAGATAGCCGAATGCGTTAGGCTCGGCTTAGCACTGGGCTTGGCCTGCGGCGCAAGCCCAGTGCTAAGCCTCGCTGTTAGGGACGCTTTTCGATTAATTTCTTTCAAACTTTTTCATTCCGCTTTAATACGTCTTTTAATTCTCCTTTCTTTCACTCTTTTTCATCTCTCTCTCTCTCTCTCTCTCTGTTCACTCTATCATTCTATATTCACTCTCGTTATTTAAACGCACTCTCTCTATAAACACACTCCACTCTCTCTTTATATACTTTCTCTCTATATACACTTACTCTTGCAGTCACTATCTTTACACTCACTATCTCTCTATAGTCTCTCTATTCACTTTCTCTCTATACTCTCACTTTATATTCACTCTCTCTCTCTCTCTCTCTAAACAATCAGTCACTCTCTATACACTTCACTCTCTCTATATATACACACTCTCTTTCTACTCTATTCCCCGCTTATTTTTTTGTTCATTCCCCGTTTATTCTCTGTCCATTCACCGCTTATTCTCAGTTCATTCCTCGCTTATTCTCTGCTTATCCCCGCCGCTCTTGCCATTCCGCGTTCATTCCCCTTTCCGCGTCTTTCTATTCCGCGCTCTCTCCATTCCGCTTTCATTCTTTTCCGCACTCCTTCCATTCCGCGTTCTTTCCTCTTTAATCTCTCTTTTTATTCCGCTCACTCTACATTCCGCTTTCCTTCTCTTCCGCGTTCTCTCCATTCCGCGCTCATTCTTTTTTAGCGCTCATTCCCTTTCCGCTCACTCTACATTCCGCTTTCCTTCTCTTTTCCGCGTTCTCTCCATTCCGCGCTCATTCTCTTTTCCGCATTCCTTACATTCCGCGCTCTTTCCCTTTCCGCGTTCTTTCCCTTTTCCGCGCTCCTTATATTCCACTTTCATTCCTTTTCCGCGCTCCTTATATTCTGCTGTTTATTTTTTCCGCGCTTCTTATATTATACTTTCATTCCCTTTCCGCGTTCTCTCCATTCCGCGCTCATTCCCTTTTCCGCGCACCTTATATTCCACTTTCATTCCTTTTCCGCGCTTTCCATTCCGCGCTCATTCCCTTTTCCGCTCTTTCCATTCCGC
>LDKF01003917.1:0-14654 GCA_001026735.1 Rotylenchulus reniformis | reverse complement strand
AAAGTTAGGAAATTGCCTTCCCAACCACCAAAGGGAAAACCCAGAATTTCTAAATGTAAATGGGGGCAGGAGCATAAATTTTTCCGATAGGGTTGCCCGATATAAATATAAAATTTTCAGAATTTCCGGCTCGGGGAAGGAAGAAAAAATCGAAAAAGGGAAGAAAAATGATAGCAAATTTTTCTCCAGTGGTCCCAAAAACCTGTTAGACCTCTTCAGAATTCAGAAATCCTGCGATCTTGTTAAAAAATGTTATATTGCTTGGTCGCCATTTTTGATGAGCGTAAACATTGCCACGAAAAGCATTTTTGAACAACAACTATAAAACAACAGACTCACGAAACACCGACTAGTGCGGAATTCGGTCTTTCGCTTCCGGTGTTCTTGTAGTAAGCCAAAATAACACGTATGATCGCTCGGCACCAAAAAGGATGCAAATTGATCTCCCTTTGGCGACCAAGCAATAAATAATAAATCTGTTAGATCTTATATTATAATAACAAGCAATAAATAATAAATCTGTTAGATCTTATATTATAATAATATGGTTACGCCGAAATTCGTTCGGCTGAAAAATTTACATTTTCTTATGTACTAATACTAGTAGCTAGTAGTGTAAATTTTACGGCGTAGTTACAGAAGATCCCCTCGCAGAAGATCCCCAAACTGACAAAAAAATATCCCCATGTACAAAAACTTTTTTGTTAGACCAGTTAGACCAAAAGTATAAAAAGCAAAATTGTGCAGAATTTTATGCTCTATCTTCTGATATATTTGGTTTTTCGAAATTCAAACCAAAAGTTCGAAAATTTTCGGAAATATCGAAAAATAGGGTTTTCGCGAAAATTTCGAACTTTTTGTTCAAATTTCGTAAAACTAAAAATACCAGAAGATAGAGCATAAAATTCTGCACAATTTTGCTTTTTATACTTTTGGTCTAACTGGTCTAACAAAAAAGTTTTTGTACATGGGGATATTTTTTTGTCAGTTTGGGGATCTTCTGCGATCGCAGACTGGATTTGAATAAAGTGGATTACGCAATATATGTAATAATATAAAGATGCTTTGTATTTTGCATGTGTTAAATAGAAGCATTTATTCATAATGGGGAAAATAATTGTGAATTAAAGCCTTTTATTAATGAGGAAAGAAATTAATAACTTTTTTTATTTATTTGAATTTGGCATTCTGTTCGGTTGCACACTGATCCGCCGTGTGCGAGGGGATCTTCTGCGAGGGGTCATCGCAGAATGTCCCCTCGCAGAACGTCCCCAAACTGACAAAAAAATGTCCCCATGTACAAAAACTTTTTTGTTAGACCAGTTAGACCAAAAGTATAAAAGACAAAGTTATGCAGAATTTCATGCTCTATCTTCTGGTATAAATTATTTTTCGAATTTCGAACAAAAATGTCGAAATTTTCCCGAAATACCGAAAAATGCGGTTTTTAGGGAATATTTCGACATTTTTGTTCGAAATTCGAAAAACTAAATATATCAGAAGATAGAGCATGAAATTCTGCACAACTTTGTCTTTTATACTTTTGGTCTAACTGGTCTAACAAAAAAGTTTTTGTACATGGGGACATTTTTTTGTCAGTTTGGGGACGTTCTGCGAGGGGACATTCTGCGATGACCNACGAGAAGTCCCGGGTGCACTATGTGCTGCCTATCATGGTGCTGGTCATCTACTCCTTCCTCGGCGGGGCCATCTTCTACACCATCGAGAATCCGGCAGAGCAGAGCATGTTGTTGCGCAAGAAGGAGTACGTGGAGCGAGAAGGTGATCAGTGGGGCCAATAACAGTTTCGATCGACAAACGCCAAATTTGGCGTTTGTCGTTGGCGTTTGCCAATGGCGTTTGTCATTTGGCGCTTGTCTCCGATAACAGTTTAAGAATTTGTCGTTTGGCGTTTGTCTTCGTTGTAATGGCGTTTGTCGTCAGAAATTTGGCGTTTGTCTCCATTCTGCCCGAAACTGTTATTCAACGGAGGACAAATCGACAAATTCAGACGACAAACGCCAAATATTTGAGGGGCGCTCATGTTCGCCCCTCAAATCTGTCGACAAATTGACAAATTGAATTGTCCCAAAAATACATCATTTTAGATCAATTGTTTCAAATATCCCGATCATCATTAGAGACCGGATTTTAGCTTAAAAACTATTTTAATTTGTTTTGAACTTATTTTAGGCATCTAATCATTATTTCTATTAAAAAATTTTTAAAAATGGAATATGAATTTGCAAATTTCGACTATTCTTTTTCTTGATTTTTATGAGCTGCGCTAAAAAATTAATCATAATATTTCTTTTGAAAAAAATAAAAATTTTCTTTTAAAAATAGATTTTTTCCTTTAAAAATCCTTAAAATAATTAATTTATTTTTCTTTCTCCTCAATTCTCATTTTTCTCAAAACTTAATAGGTTCGATCTGCATTCAATTTTGATTTTACAATTCATTTTGCACCTATAATTTGTCGTTTTTCTTAAACTGTTATTCGTAGACAAATTGAACGATAATGACAAACGCCAAATAGAAGAATGACAGAGATAAACGATAAACGCCAAATATTTGGCGTTTGGAGACAAATTTACTGTTTGGCAAGCGCCAAATTCAAATTTGGCGTTTGTCGTTGTCTCTGTCGTTTGTCGATCGAAACTGTTATTGGCCCCAGGGATGGATCGGAGAGTGATCAGAGTGGGCTGACCTGGGGGATCAATCAAGGCTGATTGGTGATAAGGATAAGCCAATGAAATATTTAGAGATCAGAAGTCGATTTAATTAATCAATCAAGGCTGATTGGTGATAAGGATAAGCCAATGAAATATTCAGCCAGACTTTAGTCTGGCTGACTCATGTCAGCCAGACTAAGTTGATCAGAACCGGGTTACATAAGCGAGAGTGATCGTGCAAACTAATCTTGATTAGCACGCCAATTTTAATTACTAATACCAATCAAAATAAATGACCAACTCTTCTGATCAAGACTCGAATGATAAGAAAGGCCTCAAAATGGTAAATTAAACTGCAAAACATATTCGCCCATTAAGAACGGCACATTCTGGCCGAAGTGTTGGCCATCGACCGGCGCATCCGGAACATGCGCTTCTACTACAATGCCAGCCAGTCTCACAACAAAGAACTGTTGGAGACATATGCGAGCATTTCGGTCGGTTTTGATCGATCTTATCGATCTAATTACGTTGATCAGACATTGAACCGGGAGATCCGCAAGTACAAGAGGTACGCCCTGAACCGGCTCAGCAAGGTGGGGAAGGACCAAGAAATTGGATCGTTTTTGTGTCTCCTCGCACAGGTGATCTACTGGTATGTGTTGCAGGTGTACTATCTGACAGGTAAACAATGATCGGGGGGCTTGGACCATGTTTGCCCCTTCCCAAACTCACAAATTTGCAGATCAGGAAACCTACAAGGTGAGGAGAAGTGGGAGGGACCCATTCCTCGAGTGAATGCAATTTCCCCCGAAGTCTTCCCTCCTGCACCCGAGCAATACGGAACGCCATTGGCGCTCGCACTTCCAATCCAGCACCAGCTCCGAGTCCAGCATTGGGCGCATTGTGGCACTGCGGAACTACACGGAACAGGTGGGACAAGGACCGATCGGAGGGGAGAGGGGGAAAGGGTCCCATCCAATCGATTGATCTGCTGATCATCCGATCGCAGTTGGTTGAACGATGTTGGGAACTGGGCTTGGAGCTGAACTCCAGCGATAGCCAGGTGCATGACAAGCTGAGGGAGAGCATCAAGGAGTTCAACGAGTTCGTGGGACTGCAACACACTCTGGCACCCACTTGGACCTTCTGGAACTCAATGTTCCTCGCCGGTAAGTCAATGGGAAAGGAAGATGGAGAGAAAGTACGTGGGGATAAGGGGGAGAAACATCCTCCTAAGAAAAGGACTTCTTGGGACCGTAGCTAGAACTGACTTATGAGTTGGGTGGGAAAAGTGCAGTTATGATCATTCACTTGAGCAACATTTTTCCATCTCTCCATGGAATCCAAAGGAATTACTTAAGCATGGGATTAATGGCCCTTATGAAAACAGTCTCCTGGGTGTAGATTTTCGGGATTTTGTGAATAACGAATTATGTATAATTTTGGAATTTTTTTGTTTCGGAAAGGATTGAATGAATGGATGGTGATTTTTCTAACCTTTTAGTGACCACCTACTCGACCATTGGCTACGGAAACATCACGCCCAAAACCAACCTGGGCAGGCTGGCAGCAATGGTTCGTATTGACTTTTGGCTATTACATATCACCTTTATAATATCTAAATGACTTTTTCTACTGCTAATTTGAATGGTTTAACCACCATGCGAAACCAATTTTCAACTTGGCATAACTTCCTTTTTTTGTTTAATTTTTTGAAGTTTTTTGACCTTTTCGAGCCCTACCGATCTGAGTTGGATCCGGATCGATCAGATCATAATCAGGTCTATGCCGCCATCGGGATCCCGATGACCTTCATGGTTCTGCACAAGTTGGGCCGTTTCTTCCTGCTCTGTCTGGAGCACTTTTGGAACAAATTGATCTGGTTCATGGAGTTTGTGAGCTGTGTGAAGGACGCGGAGAGGCTGAAGGGCAAAGTGCGGGGAACCGGACGGATGCCCGTGCTGTTGGTATGTCGAATTGATTCAGCGGAATGGCACCAAAAAGGAGAATATAATTTATTAGGGAATCATGGAGTGATCAGATTCTGATCTCTGATCACTAACATTCCAGATTCTCTAATAACCAGAAGTCGATTTTGCGCCATTCAAATCGATTATTCCTTCTATCTTTTGATCATTCCTCTTTAGGCCATCGGTGTTGCCTTTTGCTGGATGGTATGTACAAAATTTCTACTTTTGATACTGTAGCCCTTTTCTCCAAAGTTCTTATGTGCGGCGATCTTCCTGAAGTTCGAGAAGGACTGGGACTACTTCAAGAGCTTCTACTTCTTCTTCTGCTCCCTGACCACCATCGGATACGGTAAAGTACCATTTAATCCCTTATTAGCATGGTATGATGCCATCGACCTCCTCCGTCACACTCTCATACAACACTTCAATGTCATACAGTATCATTCCCGTTCCTCCATATTTTCGCAGAACTATAGTTTACAGTAATCCCGTTCTCTTTGCAAGGACTATCGGGGGATCCATTTAGAGTATCATATACTACAATTATACACTCCCTTCCCCCAATCAGGCGATGTGACACCCACCAACTCGGAGGACATGTTCATCATCTTCGGCTTCATCATCGTCGGCCTTTCCCTGGCATTATTTATCTTTCTGACCATTTTGTGATCACTCTTTGCTAAACAGGTGTCCATGTGCATCAATGTCATTCAACTGAAGTTGGAGGAACTGTTTGAGGAGTTGTTGCTGACCATGATAGAAGAGTACGGGGAGGCCGGACAACCCGTGGAGAAGATCACGGCCACGATGAAGCCGAAGATGAGCTTGATGGACCTGTGGAAGGTGTGGAAACGACGCAGGCATCGGATGAGCATGATGGAGCAGCAGAACGGTGGGTGATCAGGAAGAATGAAGGGATCTGCAAGCTGATCGGGGTGATCAGATCGGCCGGGAGATCGGATCCATTGCAGGGATCTGGATTAGTATGAGGGATCAAGACCAGAAAATGCTTGCCTGTCGGGGGATTCCCATTTTGGTTGATATTCAATCGGGAATTCAATTATGCAAAATGCATCATTGAAGGTGATATTCCGATTTGAACGATTCAGTCAATTGAGAAGGATGATCTGGACCTGGATGCTCAATTTGATCTCTTTCATAGATTTGGTGGAAGTGGAGGAGCTTCCGATCACTATTGCCGACCATCGAGACCAGCAACTCCATCATCCGCACCAGATTGACCAGAAACTTCCCCCGGTGGCTGTGTCCCCATCCCGGGAATGGCCAGTGGCACTGTCCGAGAACAATTTCCGCCGAGTGATCAAACTGTTCCCATTTGGGCGCAGACGGCGAGAAGCCATTCTGCGCAGATTGCAACTCAGGATGAACCAGGCAAGGGCGAATGGCGGAGTAGATCATGATCAGAAGCTGTTCAGATCATTACATATACCTAAATATATAAGTCTCAATCTTTTGATTCCAAGTTGGATAATTTGGCTACATTTTTTATGTACAGAAAAAAAGCCTGGTGCTGTGGAATGCCAAAAGTTTTAATGCGGGTTTTTGTTTTTACCCCGAGGATCCAAACTAGAAAATGCTATATTTGTTCTTACACATCGATTACCCTCCAAATTCCATCGGTTAAGCATTCCAAGGCGTGCCAAACCGACCTGTGCTGTGTGCACGGGTTCCGCTACCATCCCCCGGACCTTCAGCTGCTCAACCACACCACCCATGAGTTGGACGAAGAGGTTGATTGGGGAAGGGGTGATCAGCAGAGAGCCAAACAAAATTTTGGATTTTCGCAGGAAACCCTGACCAACAACTCCTCGGAGCTCAGTTCCAGTTTGCCCCTGGCAATTCAACAACATTCGCTATTTCTGGAACAGCCAACACGCAAAATGCCAATCATTGGCGGGGGAATTGTGCCGACGAATGGCAACGGGTCAAATGGGTCGGCGGGGTCTTCAAACTCGAATAAGGTATTTCCGGGTTATTTTAAACATCCAGATTTTATTGGCAAAACTCGAGGTTTTGAAAGGTGTCGAATTCGTGCCGAAACACCGTGGAATTTAGGGCGAATTAAATCTTAAACATCTGAACCATACATATGAAGGGCCTTAACATTTTATGGCTTTCAGACCATTGTTCAACTTGAAAATACTATTCTAATGAATAATGAGAACCCAAAAACCTCATTAGTTTTGACTTTTGCTAATTTTTCTGGCCCATATTCTTCAAAAAATTTCTTTTTGAGCAACTTTGGGGCTATTTCAGAATCTGCGCGTGACCATCTCCTCCTCCGTGTCCTCCTCCCCCGTCGCGCTCACCGTCAGCTCCTCCACCAGCACCAGTTCCCCATACGTCCGCAGGTTATTTGGCCTTTGGAAATTTTTACACAAAAGTCACTGAAGTCCGAGAAAATCCAGGGATAGTCTCATGGTCAAATTTGTTCCATTCAGAGGGGTCTAAAGCCAAAACATCCCTCCCATACATGAGGACTAACAAGGCTTTACCTTTGCTGATCGAGGAATCGAGCCAGCATTCATTATAAATCGGTTCAGGCCAACTCAAAGAAAACCAAATTGATGTCGAAATGAGCCTAACTTATCGGGACCAAAATACCGATTTCATTTGAAATACCTATGTGGACTAATTCAACGGGTTTTGATTTTATGGCTAATTTTTTACGGGGGAACCCATACCTGATGCTTCAGCCCTAACTCAACAAGATAACGCTATCTTAATTACGACCATACGGATCCAGGTACTTGCCCAGCAGCAGTCACCAACAGCAACACCATCACCACCATCATCGCCGGATGACCGCCTCCTCGGCACAGACCCAATGTTCGGCCCAATCCACTCCCAATGTCAGTAAATTTGGCCATTTTTTGGGCCAAATTTATTTTTATTTTTCAGCCCCGCAGTGGTTTTTGGGAACAGCACGGGGGCAAGCGCCGGTGGACCTTCTTCGAATCCGCAAAAACGCCGCGGGGAGCACCACGCGGGCTGGCGGTGCCTTATATGTACACGCGGAGAATGGCCAAGACGGTTAATGAGAGGAAGGGGAGGGGAAGGGGTCGAGAGTGGAAAAACATGCAAATAAACGGATGTTAGGGATAGAGGCTATTGAAAGCCATAATCTGCTGATGTGAGTTAGAGCATCTGAGGGTGCAACTTCGATTAGGCCCTATGGAACATTGAACCTCCACCCTCCCCCTCCCCCGTCAATGGATGTTGAGGGCATTCGGTTGTGATGGATCGGACCTTTTTAAATGGAACAATGAGTTATAGCGGCAGCATAAGAATGACATACGATGCCTCGACTTCCGGTGCCTTATTCCCGACACCAAGTTTAATGCCGTTGTTTGGTTCCATTAGCTGTCTCTGACCATAAATCACAGAATTGTCCCAGGGAGACTGACCCCGGAGTACAGTCCCCGCTTCCAGCACGAAACCAGCGAAATGCGCCGTTTGATCGCCGAGATTGACTCCCGACTGCTGGACTGTCGCACGCTGGTGTCGCCCTGCTCACGCTCCATCTCCCGCACCTCAACCGCCACCTCGCCCTCCATCCCCTGATCAGTCAGGGAGGAGATGATTATTGATCACTGATCAGAGAACCAATAAAAGGAAAAGCATATCTATCAGAAGAGATTATTCATTGCATAATATAATCTTTTTTTTTTCAATTCAATTCTTTATCCGATTATGAAGGCCCCAAATTGAGGCACTTATACATAATTATGGGATGTGAAATAAGGTCAATAAAAATATAGTCAAAGGGATAAATTATGGTCAATAAAATATGCAACCTCGGACATGGGGAAGTTGACATCAATATATTGGACAAAGAACAGCGAATAAAATTGGTGGCAAAGGTCTGACTCAATGGAATGGATTTATTGAGTAAACATGGAAAAATGTTTCTGCTCTCCCCATCCGGGGCGACCAGTAAACATGGAAAAATGTGTTCCTGGCGGCTTCCCGGACTCGGCGGCGCCTCGTCCGATGCTACCAGTAAAAGGATAAAAGGAGGTCGGCGTTCCGTCCAAGGCCTTGGTGGCCAAGGAAGTTAGGGTTCCGAGGGTGNCCTCTCCTCTCTCAGAGTGGCATGGGGACAACCATGAGCATCGTGGGCACTACTCGTAGGCACCCCAGAGGCCCCCCTTGATTGGAGCATGAACACTCGGGTTCCCTCGTTCCCGACCTTTGCACCCGTTGCGCAATGGTTGGTGTGCTGTTCCGGCTCACTCCCAGCGGCCGACTTCACCAACTCTCCCAATGTGTTCGGGCGAGCGGTACTCAGGATTTGGGAATGCAGGCTTCCGGCTTCCGGACCCGGTCCCATGCATGCATGGTTGGGGTCCGTAGTGGACCGTAGTGTGGGGTCCCTTACAGGACATCCATGGTTTGACGCCAAAACTGGCGACGGGATTACTTTTATGCTTTCTGGTCTAAGACCAACTTGAACAACTTGAGTTCCGGGGTTCGATCCCCCGTTGATCACTCCCTTCGGACTTGCTTCCTTCCGGAAGTACTGCCCGGACTCCGCGGGAACCCACGTCTTGGACGTGGCATTCTCCGCGGGCCATCTTCCGGTTTGGCACCAGAATTCCCAATAGAACTCCTTGAGCTCCTCCGGACAGGTCAGCTTGACCCTCCAGTGTCCGCGGGGTTGTTCATCCCCGGTGTGATCCGCGGCATGTCCCTGCCGGTTGGGGGCCATCGCTGGCAAAGGGTCTTTTAATCTTTTCTGGCCTAAGGCCAACTTAAACAACATTTTCTTGTTCCCGCTTGGCGCCGAAGCACCGCGGTTGAGGCCAATGTTGGCCAGTCCCCCGTCCTGGGTCAGCTCCGATCCACGTAGGATGGCCTTCCCACGCAGGGTTCCACACAGGGTTCCACGCAGGTTTCCACACAGGGCCTCCTCGGATGCTGCACACAGGTTCGGTTGGCGCTGGCCGCCCATCGCTCCACAATCGCGGTTGTTCGTCGTCATTGTCGTCGTTGAAGAGGAATTATTACGCAATAATTCGGGTCGGTGAAGACTGACTCTCCCGCCCATTTTGGGGGTTTATAAGCATCTTTTCCCCGCCCATTTTTGGGTTGGGCGTGGGTTTTGATGTGCTCTCGCGTATTCTCACGCGTTTGCACACTCTCTCCCTTCTTTTCCTTTCTCTGCCCATTGGACAGCTTCTCCTCGCCCACGCGAGTGTCTGCCCTTTTTCTGGAAGGCTCCAGAAAGGCGGAGAATGCTCTCATTCTCCCACACTCTTTCCCTTCCTCTTGCCCCACGGACGATTTGTTAGTGCACGTTTGTGCACCAACGGACAAAACACCGCCACCGGCGATGTGTATCGCCGGTGTGCTTCCACCTTGTGAGCCCCGAAGGGCCACAAACGGTGTTCCCGGGGAGTGATGGGGTTATGCCCCATCACACCTCCCCCTTGGCGCGAAGCGCGTCCTCGCGCTTCCAACTTGTGAGCCCCGAAGGGCCATAGTCGGCCGTAGTGGAACACAGTGGACCACAATGGAACACAGTGGACCATAGTGGAACATAGTACTTGGTACTGGCCAGAGGATGCCTGAAAAAGAGAAGAAGATTAAAGGGTTCTTTTAGTTTTTTCTGTGCTAAGCACAACTTAAACGACTTGAGGTAGGTCCACTACAGGACACTGCGGTCCTAAGTGTGAAGGCCTGAGGAAGCCTGCAGAAATGCAAAGAGTCTTTTAGTTTTTTCTGTGCTAAGCACAACTTAAACAACTGGTTTTGAAGTATGGCCACTTCGGGCCATAGTAGGCCATAGTGGTCCATAGTCCGAGACCTGAGGAGGCCTGTTAGAGGGTTGAAGGGTGATCTTTGTCTTTTCTGTACTAAGTACAACTTAAACAACGTGAACATTTGACATGAAGCCCATGTCGGGCCATAGTGGACCGTAGTGGAACACAGTCCGAGGGCCGGCGGAAGCCCGAAAAAGAGAGTTTTATTTAGTCTTTTCTGTACTAAGTACAACTTAAACAACTTGAGGAGAGTTCTTTCTGTACTATGTACAGCTTGTTGAATGAAGGGGTCCCTAAGGCCTAATGACCGTTAGGTTCTAACCCTGCCGTCCTCCCTTGCGGGAATCTGGGGATCAAATTACAGAACCAACAGACATATTGGCCATAGTATCCATAATGTCCGTAGTGAACATAATGTCCATAGTGAACATAATGTCCATAGTGAACACTTTTTCCGCAGCAATCACCGCGTTCATGGTGATCACTGATTCCACAGTGACCGCCAATGTTGCTCCCGTCTTGTGCGGTTCTGGTCAGTCGAGGACCCTTGGTCCGCGAACCGACGCTCCCTCTCTCCATCCAAGGTCCTTTCCCGGCCGGGTGTTGGCTGTGAAAGCCGTGTTACCACGCCGTGGGTTCAGGAGCACTTGGCCTGGATCCGAGTAGACCAGCGGAATCACCGCCGGTTGCTCGTTCAGCCAGTCCAGGTAGTCCTGGTACAGGTGTCCGTCCACCGGTGGTGAGAACACCGTGGTTCTGTTTACGTATCTCCCGACAGCCGCCAAGGGCTTCGTGTCGGGATCCACTGATGTCTGGTCAAACTTTTCGTGCAACCAGTCCATGTTTCCGATCACGAATGTCGCCTCTTTCGCTCGGGTGAACGCCACCGTCGCGATCTGCGCATCGTGAACGAATTCCCTGACCTCCTGTTTCCCGGGTGGCAGTCCACTGGAGGCGGTTCGCGTCGTGATCAGGATCACGAAGTCTGCTTCCTGTCCAATGTACGCGTGGACAGTTCGGGATTCCAACCGGCACTGTTCTGGGGGGAGGTCCGGTTCGGCCGCACGCAGCCTCGCCATGGCTTCCTCCATTTTCCGCGCAGTGCCGGTGTAGAAACATACCACAGTCACCGATGCCTGCGGCACCCGCTTTCTCAGCATCTTCAGGATGGACTCAGCCACCTGCTCCTGTCCGGGGTTGGACCAAGAGGTACCAGCCGCCGGTTCCTCCGCATCCGTCAAATGGATCAGAGTGATTGGAATTTGCAGAGAGTTCACCGGGACATGGTGGGTTTCCACCATGGTCCGGATGTTCTACTCCCCGAAGCCATGTTCCACCTTCTCGTCATAGAAGGCGTAGCTGATGACCGGGACCATGTCCTTGTGGAATCGATATACCTTCCGCAGGGACATGGTTTTGTTCTTGAGCCAGCGGTCAAAGAATTCCGCCACTGAGTGCAGCGCGAATTTGTACCGCTCGCATTCCGCCCAATCATGGTGCACAAAGGGTGGCAGTTGGCGGACGTCCCCAGTCACGATCAGCTGCTCGATTCCGGTGGCCCAGATCAAGTTCTGGACATCCACCATTCGTACCATTTGGCACTCATCAACCATCAACAGGTTGAAGTACACGAGCAGCTTGGTAAGCTGTTGCGCTTTCGCAACAGTGCAAACCACAATGTTGATGTCCGCCTGCCGAGACAAGACCAATCTGGTCATTTTGTCATCGTCAGTCAGATCTCCCGGATATTCGGTTTTGTTCCTGACATAGTGACGGCAGTTTTCCAACTGCGCGTCCGTCAGTGCCGTCGCGTCCAGTTCCTCCTCCTCACGGCGACGAATCAGCTCCTTCACATGTGCCACAACCCCAATCTTGTTGAGGAGGGCCTGATTCGTCCGTGGGCCGAATTCCCGAGCATGCTCAGAAATCATGGAGTGTGTCGACTGGATGGCCAAGATGGACGGCACCACCTTGTCATCCGTGTCTTGGATGCCTTTGGCTCGGCAGATTTCCTCGGCCAAGTGCATGGCTGCCAAGTTGGTAACTGCCACACCCAGGATTCCCTCCTTGGGCCGGGCTCTCCCCATGTTCTGGGTTACCTCACCGAGCAGTCTGGTTTTGCCAGAACCTGCTGGTGCCTGGACAAAGAAGCCAGGGTGCAAGCCGTCCACCGAGCCATAAATGGCCAGTTTCTGCTCTGTGTTCATGAACGGATCCGCACATAGCGAATCCCATTGTTCCAACCGTGCTTGGTCACGGATGTCTCTGCCGCACTCGAATTGCGGCACACAGTTGGCCAAGTAATCCCGCCGACCTGCTTGGTCAGCTGGTACAGTGGCGTAGCCATGCTCGCCTTCAAGCCAGTCCAGCGGAGGCTTGTGAAATTTCGGGCAATCGCCCAGCGTCCTCGGAACATCACGATTGGCAACCGTGAGTTCAGTCGAGTCTTTTACATCTGTTGTGGGAANGAGGGTGCAGAGCAATTCCTCTCGCATGGAGCGGAAGCCCACCAACTCCTGTTCCACAGCCAGATGGGGCATCGGACAACTCGCAAGGAGTGTGATCCGTTCTTCCAGGCCCGTGGCCTGTTCGTCAATGGTGACTCGGAGTTCCTTGCGCTGTGGCCATTTGGAGTTGAGCCACTCCAGCTCTTCATTCATGGCCACAGGCTCCTCCTCGCCCACCAGTTCCCCGTCTTCAACGGGTTCATCATCCATCCTCAAGAGGTTCACCATGTCATGCCCCAACTGGTGCACGGATGGATTACCATCCTGGTCCACGCCTTCCGGCCTGTCCTCCTCTCGACGTCCCCATCGTTCCACGATGCGACGAAACCGAATAGATCGGATTTGTCCATCAGGCGCCACCAATGCTTGGGTGACGATGCGGAACATGGGTATCCATGCCTTGTCACGTTTCCACTCCAGCCGGCCAATGGCCCCAGGCTGAAGGTAGCGCAGACAAGCAGTGAGATCCCGATTGGACGGGTTGGGGTGAATCCATGCCGGGATGAAGGTGTAATCCCGGTTGTCTCCAACACTGGAGATCACGCCCGGCACCTTCACTCTTCTCATGTCATGGACAGTTTTCAGGCGTTCGCCTGCAGAGGCGGCGGTGTTCGCCATTCTGATCACCTCAAAATCTCCTCGGAACGAGTCAGGGGTGTGGTTCCCCAATCCGAGTCCCTGATTGCGCTCCAGGATAACCTTTGTTTCTTGTGGCAATCTTTCCATCCACATGAGGACGCATTCCCCAGTTTCCGCCGGTTCGGCGTATTTGGTCCAGGTCGCAGGGGCCACCAGATCCCCGATATACAGGGTCTGGTTCTTCTGCTTCCCGTATGCGTGAATCCACACGAATTGTCCTTCCATCGGTGGGTAAAAGAACCCACCGTTGTGCGAGCAGTCCAGCATATGGGCGTTCTTGGCCGCGCCCCCTTTTTGGAAGTGCAGCGACGCGAACTCTGCTTCCCATCGGAATTTATTCTTCGATGGTTTGGGTTGTTCTAGCAAGCTGACCACGGCCACTTGCATGAACTGCTTCAATTTCGAGTTCCATGTCTTGTTGAAGACCATGGCAGCACAGCTCGGAATGACAATCTTTTGCTGTGCATCCACAAAGTATCCGCGGGGATCGGAATTCCCCGGTTGGAACACCCGTTTGGTGCCATTGGCGTTGACCAAAAGGCCAAACTCCTCGACCATAACTATGTCTCCAACCAGCAGCTCTTGAGCTGCATCTGGTTGTTCCCTGAAGCCGAATTGCAAAAAGAGCGGGAAGTGCTGGGTCAGCACGGCCGGTTTCGGATCATATAGAATGCCGATGGCCACATCCCCGACTCTTTTGCCAATGTAATACCTTGACGGTCTGTAATCCTCTGGCATCCTGTATGACAGGTCCAGAGTTGCTTCAAAGCCAAGTGCACGTTGGCGGGTTAAATTCCCGTACTGCTGCGCCGGCTTGCTCTTGCCACTGTCACTGGCGGATGATCGGGTTTGCCCGGCCGATCCGCCAGATTGGCTGCTTCCTCGGCGCTTAGGTAAGAAGCCTCCGCCACGAGTTTTCCCACCGCTCCCTGCCCCAGGGCTGGGAGGTGGTTGATCATCGTCCTTCTTCTTCTGTGCTTGCACTCGGCAGGTTTCTGCCTGATGCTTTGCACCTCTTCCACCCCTTCCTTGGGATGTCCCTCCACGTCGTGTGCTGCGCGAGCTGTCACGACT
>LDKF01003913.1:16559-35083 GCA_001026735.1 Rotylenchulus reniformis | reverse complement strand
AGGTTAAAGTTATTTTTTAATATTTAGCTTTGTGTTTAGACATGTTTTTAGATAGTTTTGGAGTATTTTAAAGAACATTTTATAAAACTAAAAACCTGATGAATAATGAGCGAAAAACTAAATATTATTTATTTTAGTGAAAAATCAGTATTTAAATTCAAATCCCTTTTTATGCCATCATCATCAATCATCGTGATGCCGGGTAAACTAACCAAAAGATTGAATTATGGCATATAAGGGCAATTTGCAATTTTTGTATCCATCACTTTTTTATAATTTTTGCCCCGAGCCTTGGGAAAGATCGTTGGGAAAGATCGGCCATTCATCACAATTATAGGGTAAGTTGAAAAGAAACGTATAATGTTCCATGGAACAATAAGTTCAAAAAAAATCTCCAAAAATTCTTTGCGCATAAAAATTGCAACTAAAATTTTAATATTTAAAAGTTTTTCAGCATATATAAGCATATAACAATTAAGGTTATAATTTTTTCAATACAAAATTTTGATTTTCATTTTTTAATTTTAAAAAAATTTTCCTATATTTTTTTCTGCGACAGTACGAGAGCTCTTTGTAAAATTTCAATGTCAACCTCATCTACTTCCATCATTAATTTGGCAGATGAATCATTGGTAAGGATTTTCTAAAAATATTAATTCGCTAATTTCTGTCTTTTTAAGTCTGGCTTATTATCCAATTTTGTAAGACAGAAATATGTCCATGGTAAAGTGAGTTTGAAAAGAAATTTTATCGACACGAATACTTAGAGGCGAGGGATAGAAGAAATGGTGTGTTATTTTGAGGAAAAGATCGAAAGAAAAGGTGAGAGATAAAGGGAAATATTTAGTTTCGAAAACTTTTCTAACATCAATCAAAGACTCTCACTTTACTACATATTTTTCTGTTCTTACCTATTTTAGTTTATTTATGGCCTCTGGTTCTTTTGAGAAAACCAAAGTACTTTTGAGAATGCAGTACTAAAGACAATGAAAAATATACTGATTTTTATACTGATAAGTGATAACGAAAAACAGTTGACCGTATCAGTAGTACGTATAAAACAGTACAGTATTATGGTACTAGTTAACTACTATTACTCATTTCAGGCCCACATTTTCGCTTTTCTGCCGCTCGATGAGCTCGTTCGGCTGGAGAGAGTGTGCCGGAAATGGCAGAAAGTTGCCAAGAAATATGCTTGGACTGAGTATAAAATGTTGGAACTAGATCGGGATGAGATGTGGCAGCAAGGCGATTTGGCGGTTTGGTCTTTGATAAAAAGAAAATCAGGACTTTTTGTAGAATTATTGTTTATAGCAAAATTTGGTTGCTATATTCTTACACTTGGTTGCAATTATAGATCATCCCGATTTAGATTGAAAAAAAATTCCGGATGATATATAATTGCACAGATAAAAGGGCGATTTTTTATATAGTCATAAATTACTTACATAGTAATATATAATATTTATATTTTTTTGAAACAATCATAAATTGAAACAAAAGTTTTATCTCATTGTTTAATCCTTTTTTCATTACCTTTTTGAATTCTTTGTTATTGCTACAAATATTTTTATGCAATTTGCATTTTTCTTAATAAGTATAATAAATTTTCATCAGTTGATCAAATATCGGGCGCTGTTAGTTCGATGTGCTCCACATCTGCGCGAGCTGAGTACGGCGATCGTGGGTTACAACGTGGAGCAGTGGGCCAAGATGCGTAATTTGCGTCATTTGCGTTTCGGCATGTGCGTGTCGTCCTGCACATTGCGCGCAGTTGCGGACAATTTCAATTGTCTGCAGAGCATCCATTTATCTGGCATTGTGAGTTATGAGTAGAGTCGCAACTTTTATGCAAATGCATATTTTTTGCTGACTCGAATGACCTGAAAATCACGTAAAACATGTTTTTAGCATGTTTTGAACGCTCTAGCATGGATTTCTAACTGAATATTTTTGCATTTTCGACTTTTTGTGTATTTTTTTTGCATATTTCGCATTTTTGCGCATATTTGAGCATATTTTTGTCATTTTGGGACAAATAGTATGAAATTTTTTAGAAAATTTTTTGAAATTTTCAGATTTTATTTTGAACTTTTTGCAGCTTAAAAAAATCCAGAATAGTTAAATATTTATTATTTTCAAAGAAAAATGACCAAAAGAAAATGCATTTTTTCAAAAAAGCTTCAAAAAGGCCTGAAAAAAGTCAAAAGTGTAAAAAAGCCATCAAACCTTAATTTTATCCTTAAATGCCTTAAATATGCTTAAATTCGCTTTAAAAAAGTTTATTATGTACGATTTTTTAGCAAAAAATTTCATTTTTAGGTCATATTTAGTCAAAAATTTGAGCATATTTTGCGCATATTTAGGCACTATTTTGTGCATATTTTATGCGCATATTTGGGAAATTTTTGCGCATAAAAGTTGCGACCCTAGTTATGAGGCACGGATTAGTAGAGACATAGCTGCTATTTATTGGTGACATCATGGATTATTTACAAGCTATTTTTTCTAAATTTTTGAGATTTTATTTATGATACATCTATAATTACTGTTGAATGGAAGGTTATGGGACATTTGCGGCCCAGCATTTGCAGTCCAGCGGTCCAAAAATATTTAAAAATCACAGAAAAAATAAAAGAAAAAGCAAGTAAATATAAAATTATTCTATCCATTAAAATTCCCGTTTCAGTTTTTGATTCCAATCTTCAAATTCTCAATGATAGAATAAGGGGTTCCAATACCAATAGGATGAAGTTTGGTTCATCCTCACCCTTCTAATAGGAAACTTTCAGATGAAGTAAAAACAAAATCAGATGTGAATAAAAAGTGAATTCTACTTTAATGTTTTTTTACATTTCACTTGTCTAATAAATGGTGAGTCGAGTAAAGATTTACCTTCAATTTATTTTTTAACATTTTTTAAAATTTTGTTACTTGGGCGCGATTTGGCCAGGCGGCATAGATCGTGAGCCGCAAACGTCCCATTACCGAATGGAAATAATATTTTAATTTAAAAAATAAATAAAATATTCTAAAATTTGGATATTTTAATTGCATAATTAAATCACAATAAATTGATTATTCCATCCAACGAGCTGAAAAAATTGAATCTTCTAAAAAGTTTCTACTGGTCCTTCCTTACCATCACTGATTTTTAAAATCTCCTTATAGGATTGGCGAAGCGTAGCGAGTTTACGCGAATTGTTGCGCATCCACTGCGCGTCGCTGCAAGCGTTGCGAGTTCCGATGTGCGACACCCGTGGGGCATCGTTGTGCCTTCTGGCATTGCCCTCCTCCCTCCGCTCGCTGCACATCACTGATAGCGCACCATATAACGTAACCAAAAAGCGTGAGCACATCGATGAACTGCTCGAGCTCGCTGCCTCATGTTGTCCCCAACTCGCCATATTGATGTTGCCGATGTACTTTAACTACATCCCGTCATCGTCCAAGCTAAGCCGATTTGGAAAGTCAGTTTTTCTTATGGGATTAAGATGGATTTTCTCGATCAATTAGGATCAATTCGATTTTTGGCTTTGACCGAATAATTTGATCGGATCATTCGGCTGCTGATCGATCAGTTTGATGATTCGCTAAATTCCATCCAATAAATTGGCCATTGATCGATCAAATTTGCATTTTGTTAATTTGTCTGGGTCAATGAATTTTCGATTTTGATCTCGTCTCGATTTGGCTATTTATTTTTTATTTATTTGATCATTGTTACAAAATTTCTCTAAACATTGACAGGCTCTTCTACCTGCGTCTTTGTTTCGACAATTTATCCGATGCCGACGTTAATCTTTTGGATAATTTATTAGCAAACATTGGTGTACAGCTGAGGGCACTTCTGCTGGATTCAGCTGATACCAGGGTAGATTGAATCATTACTGGTTTGCTTAAAAAAGTGGCCATTGCAAAATAAGCAAAACAAAAACTTTTTTTATAGCTTGCTAGGCCAAAATTGTAAAAAGCAAATTTGTGCGGAATTTTTTGCTCTCCTTTTGGTTGTTTTGATTTCTTCTAAACTCGAATAAAAGTTCGATTTTTTCGAAGAAAAGAGTTTTTCACTAAAATTTCGAACTTTTTCTTCGAATTAAGAAAAAATAAAAAGACCTTATAGAAGATTAAATTCTGCGCAACTTTGCTTTTTATATTTCTGGCCTAGGAAGCTTTAAAATTTTTGTTTTGACTGGCCACATTGGCCGCCACTTTTTTTAACAACTCAGAATCGACAGCGCTGTATTAATATTATTTTTGTTGAAATTTCCCAAATAAAGACATTTAAATGAATATTTGTAGAAAGGCTAAAAAATAAAGATCTACACCGAACCTATCTTTTGGGACTTTACCAACAAGGCGTGATATGACTTTTACAGATCCGACATTTGTATATCACATTATAACTCGGTTTAAGCGAATCTAGAAAAATAATTTGATGTCAAAAAATAGAGTAAAAAATTAGCTAAAAATGAGACTATGCCCATTCAAATCCACCCTCTGTAAAAAAGTTATGGCCAAAATAAAATTTTTGGCCAAATTCATGGTATTTAGGCCGTAACATTTTCATAGTGGACCAATTCAAATGAGTTTAGGCTCCTATTATAAGTAGATTTTTTACAAGAAGATCTATTTCTTGACACTAAACTCGTTTTTCTATAATACGTTTAAACAAAATTATGATCCATAAATGACGAATGTTCTGCAAATGTCGGGTCTGCAAAAATCGGAACGCCGAAAAAGGACTCCCACCCCATTTTTTCTATAATTTTGGCAACTTTTTCCCAAAAATAGTTTTTTTAAACATAAAATAATTTTTTAATAATTGGAAAATAATCAAAAAATAAATAAATCTTAGATGCTTAATCTGGTTGCAAAATGTTGTCCTCAATTGGAGCACTGTTCCTTCAACTTCATTTCCCACTCATCTACTAATGAATGGTGAGGAGAATTAATTTGGTAATTTGGAAATTTTCTAAAATGTTTTGATTTTCTTTTCTCAAATCAAAAAGGGTCTTATTTAGTTCAAAAGTAATGGTTTTTACTTTCAAAAATTGAGCTCTTTTAGAATTCGAGAACAGCCAGTAGAATTCCTGAATTCCTCCAAGAGGAATTGATTTTTAACAATTTTAAGCAAAATTCCTTAAAAAAGGAGAAAAGGTGGTTTAGTTCAAAAATACCGGTGCTAGGACGTAAAAAAACCACCAACTGAGCCAATCTTGCGAAAAAAATTTTAAGACATGTTAGGCCAAAAGTATAAAAAGCCAATGTGTAGAATTTTATGCACTATCTTTTGAACTTTTGATTATTTTTCGAAATTCGGTCAAAAATAAAAAGTTTTCACGAAAATTTCAACTTTTTGGTCGAATTTTGTAAAACTAAAAAGAACAGAAGATAGAGCATCAAATTCTGTACAATTCAAGTTTTGGCCTAGCAAGCTTTAAAAAAGTTTTGGCCATTTTTTAACGACCCAGCACCAATTCATCGGTTCATTTTGCACAGGCAATTGTTGTCCGCCCTCCAATCCGTGTTCCAACTTGTCCATCTGCGCTCAGTGTCCGTCGGCTACATCGTCTCCGCTAATCCGATGTTGCGTACAATAATTTTGAACGCAATCGACGGACTAAATGCCAAGGGCAACATTGAGGTGGATGTGGATAATCCACTTTTTTACAGGGTCGGAAGGGGTGGTAAAATTGAACTTTTCGTCAATTGTTTTGCTTTTGATTTATATTATGAGATAATAAGAAAGCTAAAGCTCCAAAAAAGCATTTATGGGAATATTTTGAATTGTTTTTATTTTAACAGGTTTATTTTTTTAAACACCTTTTAAATTGATTGCAGTACCTGCATCTACATCGTGAATTGCCAGTGTCCGTACATTTCATTTCAAATCTGTTTCAGACAAATCAAGTAAGCATGAAATTTTTTATCTAAAATGTCAAATAAGTTTTGATGAGCCCTTTTCAGTGAATGCGTAAAAAATATTTTAAAAAAATCAATTTAACACAAACCAAATCTCAATAAATTTATCATTATTAGGTATCTATGATATAATTACTGACACGTTTTGAACAAAAGATCAATTCCAAGGACCTAAAATTAAGGGGAGTTTGCAGCAAAATAAATTGTGGTCATTTTTGACATGTCAAATTTAATATACTATTTCTCAATGATGAAATGGGCTAAAGAACCAATTCAAATGGTAATTTGATAGAGTACCGTTTGATGAATATTCCGGGTAAAAATAAACATCCTTGGGTGTCCTTTTTGTCACCGGTTTCGAAGCAATTTTCCAACAAAATATTTCTTATAGGGAAAATGATAAAAAAAACAAGAGGAATTGATTTTTGAAGTATTTTAACAATTTTTCTCCTATACTATTGAATATAATGGTTTAATCGTTTTAAAAAGTCATACACACCCAGAAAATGCCCCAATTTTTAGGGATTTTTTAACAGTCTCATATTTCTGAAATTTTACTAAATTGCGCCGTAAAAACGGGTTCCTTGGTCTATCTTTTCCTCACATTTTGTATTTCCATCTTTACGAAATGATTTAATTAGGAGTGCATACGTATGCACGAATTCATTTTTAAGGGGGTTCACCCTAAAAACACTAAATTTTTTATAGAGGATTAAGATTAATTTTTTATTAAAAAAAGAAAGAGCATATTTTTCCTGCAAAATAAAAAAAATCAAGTGGAAAGATGTCCAATAATAAAGTTATGAATTTATAAAAAATGTCTCAATGAAGTGAGCTCAGCTTATTTGACACCCTAGGTAAATTCATAAAGAAGCAAACAATGCACAGTTATTAGTTTATCGGTTGCAGAAATTGCGCAAGCTGACCTGTCGCATGCAGCCCAATCAAACATCCGTGGAACTGAGGGAGCTGAACACGCTTTTGCGGAACATGGACAGACCCGTGGAGTTGGAGCTGGACAGGAGTTGTCCGCCCGAGTTGGAGATGCGCGAGAACAACAGCAGCAGGGTCCGGGTCCGGGTATGCCAATGTCTGGAGAGCATCAGCAAGCCGATGATGCGTCAGCTTTGGGCGCGGGCAATGGAATCAGTGCCGTGAGTTCGAGAAATTAATTTTTCCTCCTTTTTGTCCTTAATCCTCAAAAAAATTTCATTTTAATGTAATAATAAAACTATCAACACATTAAACTTTCATCCCAATAAAGAAATTTCGTGAAAGATTTTAAAAAATTTTCCCATTTCTCTAGTGAGCTGGACAACTTGGAGTTGGACTATTGACCAGCAGAGGGCAAGAAGGATAAACACGGATCAATTTATTTTCTAGTTATGATCACATTTTTGTTGAATTACTTGTTAGTATTATTATTTATTGATACCATGCTCTATTCTGTTGATGGAATTTAAAATCCTTGTATATTTAATTCAATTTTATTGTATGATTTAGGATTGCCAATTTTTCCTTTTGACAAATTTAGGGATTTTGGATCCAAATCCTCAATTTAGGCCCACATTTTTACCATTCTCCCTCCCGCCGATGAGCTATTCAGCTGGAAAGAATATGCCGAAAATGGCAGATGATTGCGAAGAAATATGTCTGAACCGAACCGAACTCAGCAGCAGGACGCTGACAGTAAATAAACGGAAATTCCATGACGCGGCTTCGGACTATATTATGCTTATCTCGGCTCAATCGTAACCTAAAAAAATATTTTAATATCAAAAAAAAATTATTTTCGCCTTTCTCTCTCCCGTTGAGCTTATTCGGTGGGTGGGGAGAGTGTATTGATTCGCAAATGTCAATATTTTGCGCTACGCGTTGTCATCCACAAACACAACAAGTGGATTGCGTACATGGATTGCGGATGCATTGTAGCCCTGTACTAGGACGTTAAAAAAGGGCGTTTAAAAAAGCCCCAAAAGTAAGACTGGCCAAATTTTTTTGTAAGACTTGTTAGCCTAAAAGTATAAAAAGCAATGTTGGGCAGAATTTCATGCTGATTCTGATGGTATAATTTTTTTCGAAATTCGGCCAAAAAATTCGAAGTTTTCGCGAAATACACTATTTTTCGATATTTTTGAAAAGTTGCGAACTTTTTGGCCGAATTTCGAAATATTAAAAATACAGTCAAATACAGTCATCCATTCACAGTCATCTCAGGCATATCACTCAAAAATTCCCAAACATATTTCGGTATTATATTTTAATGCAAGAAGTTTAGCAAACAAATTAGATATATTAAGGTCTATTTTACTTTCTGAAAAATATCAAATCATACTTATAACTGAATCTTGGTTACATGAACACATGGATGATCCATTAATTTTACATGATACAAACTATCAAATTTTTAGATCGGATAGAATTTCCAGGGGCGGTGGTTCTTGCATTTTAATTTCTAATGATATCCCCTGTTCAGAATTATCAGTCCCTAAAACCTTAAATTCGGATGTTTGCGGAATAGAAATTTATTCTAAGAATCACTCTATTAAAATCATAAATGTTTATAGACCTACAACTAATGAAAAACCCAACGAATTTCATTCCTTAATAGATACACTTTATGAACTCACTTCTACAGAAACCCCACTTATAATCACAGGTGACTTTAACCTACCAAAGCTTGACTGGTCGAACATACACGCAAAATCTAACATTGAAAAACATTTTATAGATTATATCAACAATTTTGACCTTTTACAAATGGTTAACAAACCAACTAGAGGTAATAATATTCTAGATTTAGTAATCACTAACTCGAAAAAACTCATCAAAAACCTCTGTATAACACCCCCAATTAGTACATCCGATCATAACTCGATCGAATTCAATTTAAAATTCAATAAATTTGAACACCAAAAAACCACCAGAAACTTTCATAAAGCTGATTATAAACAGGTAAACAATACATTCAAAATTACAGATTGGAATACTCTCTTTTCATACAGTACAGAAATTGACCATCTATATCAAACCTTTAGCGACAAAATCATTAAAACCATCGAAGATCATATTCCTATTACTACCTCTACATCAATCAACAAAAAACTACCTAAACACATTACGAACCTAATTGCTTACAAAAATGCATTATGGGATAATAGACCATCCAAAATTAACGCGCAAAAAATAATTAAAGTAACTAAAAACATAGATTTTCAGATAAAAAAGTTTCAAAGGAACAGAGAAAAACATAATATAAGCACTCAAAAATCCAAGTTCAAATATGTAGGATCATTTATAAAATCCAAACAAACCTATACGAATACATTGTTCGACCAAAATAACCAACCAATTTTTTCTGATTCTGAAAAATCTATAGCTTTAGCCAACCAATTTCACTCTACATTTTCCTCGAATTGTTTTAATACATCAGACTTATCACTGTCTCAACAACCAAATTCACTTACCTACATACCCATTTCCCATAATTTGGTTGTTGATTCATTGTCAAAACTGACAAATAAAAATAATACTTCACCAGATAAAATTCCCAACATTTTTATAAAAAATTGTCGTACTTCTCTAGCTTACCCTATTTTCTACATATTTTCATTCATTCTGATGACATCAGAAATTCCGCAAATATGGAAAGAGAGTATTATCCAACCATTAAGAAAAATTCCAAAACCAAAAAAACCAATTGATTATAGACCCATATCCTTACTTTGTTCCCTATCCAAAGTTTTTGAAGGCTTTTTAACACAACAAATTGAAAAATTTGTAACAAAAAATAAAATAATACCGAATTGTCAACATGGCTTTCGGAAAAATAAGTCGGTAGTAACACAATTATTAGAAACCAAACGACCTTTCTCTCGCCTTAGAAAACAAATATCCGGTTGATATGATTTTATTCGACCTGGCTAAAGCATTTGATACGATACCTCATGATAGACTTCTCAAAAAACTTGAAAATATTGGAATTAGAGGCCCTTTACTAAAACTTATTGAAAACTTTCTTACTAATAGATCATTTAGAGTCAAGGTCGATAACACCTTATCCCCATCTTACCCCATAACCAGTGGGGTACCTCAAGGTTCCCCATTGAGTCCTTTACTTTTTTCCATCTACATATCCGATATAATAAATGTATGTTCGACTGATCAAGTTGTCCTTAAACTTTTTGCTGATGATTTAAAGGCATATGTCATACATAAACTAAAAAATTACTCAATTAATTTACAAACTTTTATTTATAAATTTTCAGATTATTGTCAATTAAACGGCCTGAAAATTTCAGCAAATAAATGCTCCATACTTCACATTGGTAACAACAACCCACGTACCAATTATTTCCTTTCTAATACACAAATACAACAAATCGACCCTTCCCAGCCTGTTAGAGACCTAAGGGTCTATTTCACATCAGACTTAAAATATGACGCTCACATCAGACAGGTTACGAACAAAGCTTCCAAGGTTTCTTTTACAATTTTAAAATCCCTTAAATCCAAAGACCCTAAATTCCTAATTAATATGTTTAACACCTACGCTTGACCAATTTTAGAATTCGCATCCCCAGTATGGAATCCCTATACAAAATCTAACAAAATCATTCTTGAAAGAGTTCAAAAACGCTTCCTTCGTTCTACCTACTTACGTACACAAAACCACAATAACATTATACCCAATTACGAAGAATTACTTACTCGTTTCCAAATTAACAGTTTAGAAGTTCGTAGGCTTAAAATAGATTTAAAACTTTTCCATAATATAATTTGGGGACATGTCAGTTTACAACATAACAATGCCTTTAGTATCAGACATTCTAGAACTAGAGGTGACCAATCCTCATTGCTCGAGTATGGTTCGATACCATTCATATTTTATTAGAACTACGAGGCTTTATGCAAAATTGCCAATCGAAATACGTAAAAATAACTCATCTATGTTTGCCAAACTTCTTGACAAATTCGATCTCGCACAAATCGATCATAATTTGCCTTCACTTTGACGCATTTTCATATATTATTCAATTTTTATGTTCTTATGTTCATCATTTTTTATATTTTGCTGTTGACCTTGCGCCTAAGAGCGTATAATAAATAAATAAATAAATACCAGAAGATGATAGAGCATAAAGAAGATAGAACATAAAATTCTGCACAACGTTACTTTACTTTTGGTCTAACAAGTCCTACAAAAAAGTTTTTGGCCAGACTGACCTTATTGGGCCTTTTTTTAACGTCCTAGCACCTTGTAGCCCTAGTGTTGCCGAGGTAGGCTGTCACTCTTAACGGGACTTCGATCAGGATCAGTGAAATCGGGGTGGCATCATGAGAATTATGCCCGCACTACTAAGGGATGGAAGATGTATGCATTTCAGGCGATATTCCCATGCCCATCACCAGTCTCTCCAGGTCCGGACTAACAAGATGATACAACATATCTTATCCCTTTGATTTGAAAATATTAATAATGGTCAGGCAGCTAGCTTTGGTGATGATTCAACCAATGTTGGGAAAACCATAAATTTTTACTCCGGCTCCGGGTTCAAAAAGTTCCGGCTTCTGGATTTCAGTATAGAGAAAATTTGTTCTTTTCAAAAAATTATTTATTAAAATGGACATGGAAAAGAAAACCAGGAAGCGCGGAAGAGGAGGAGGAGAAACAGCGACTGGTCATTCTATGCCGAAACGGACTTCAATAAAATCCATCAACAATTTGGCCGCACAATCACTGGTAAGGATTGGATTATGGAGAATGAAAAATACAATGTTTGATATGATATCATAAGAAAAAATGAGAGAAGCAAAATATAAAATGTTCTGATTTTTGACCATGAAATCTGATTTTTGAACTAAATGTTCTAGGTTTTGAATGAAACTGGATGTACCGAGGACCGGTGTAATTTTTCTAGAAAAAATGATAAACTTGTAAACATAATGAAAGAGTGAAAATAAATACATTCTACATTATTGTGTAGTAACCAGACGCCATTTTCCCAGCCACTACAGTAAATAGAAAGCCAGTACTCTGTGTTCCGTTTTTTGCGCGGGGTACATTATTAAGCTCATTAAATGGGTCATTAATTTATCATTTTTTTATTATTTTATTTATGGGCTTTGGATCTTTCGATAAAAACCAAAAGAGTACCAGCACACAGTATTCAGTATTAAAAAATGGAAAAAGTACTGTACTGATTTTTACACTGATAAGCGAAAAAAACCAATGACCGTTACAGTAGTACGTATAAAAACTCTACAGTACAGTACAGTATTACGGTATAAGTCGCTGATTTTTAGGCCCATATATTCGCCCTTCTTCCGCCCGATGAGCGAGTTCGGCTGGAGAGAGTGTGTCGACATTGGCGCCAAATTGCTCAGAAATATGCATGGACCGAATTCAAGACGTTAGAGCTAGAGTGGGATGAAATGAGACAGCGAGCGATTTGGCGGTTGGATTTTTCATAAAAAGAAAATCAGGATTAAGAAATTTAAAAATTTTTTTTTTGATTTTCAAAGTTTTTAAACCATAATCTTGACTAAAAGTTGATTTAAAGAGGCAACTTGAACAAAAAATAAATGTTTTTTTCCAATAATAAATTTGTTTTCCAACCAAGAACATGGTCGAAAATAAAGAAAATTTTATTCTCGCAATTGATCATCCCGGATATTTAATTTCCACTAATAGCTAATCAAATATCGGGCGCTGTTGGATCGATGCTCTCCACACCTGCGCGAGTTGAGTATGGCCATCGTGGGTTACAACGTGGAGCAGTGGGCCAAGATGCGCAATCTGCGTCATTTGCGCTTCGGCATGTGCGTGTCGTCCTGCACATTGCACGCGATTGCAGACAATTTGAAGCGCCTGCAGAGCATCCACTTCCAAAATATTGTGAGTTATAAGTAGGACTGCAAATTTAAAGTAAATGCCTTTTTTCCCGCTTATTTATTAATGGCCTAAAAACCGCGTAAAACGCATTTTTATCTTTGTTAGAGCCGTCTAACATCGATTTTTTGCCTTTTTGATCCTTTTTTTGGATTTTTATGCCTTTTCGTGCCCTTTTTTGACTTTTGGAGCAAATTTTACAAATTTTTGTTTATTTTTTGAAATAGAGAGTCAAAAATGAAAAAATTTTAATTTTCGAGGAGAATGAGGAAAGAAAAAAATTAAAATAAGGTGTAAAAATCAAAAAATGATCACATCTTTAATCCTGTCGAAGTCTCTAAAAATTCTTCAAAAAATTTTAAAAAATCATAAATTGATTCTTGTCTAGATGGATTTTGTGTAGTTCTGGGTAGAGTTAATAGAAATGCAATAAAATTTTGAATTTTCTAATTGCTTTTTTGCTATTTTCGTTTCTTTTCGTGCCTTTTTGGCGATTTTTTATGCCTTTTTAGGCGCCTTTTTGACGATTTGCCTTTTTGGAATCACTAACAGTTATAAGGTACTAGAGGCATACCTTCTAAGAGAGTATACCTTCTCTTGGATTATTTACAAGCTCATTATTAAAATTTTTTGAGATTTTTTTAATGGAAATTCTGTATTGTTGAATGAAAATAATATTTTTTAAAAATAAAATATTCAAATTTAAATTGCATAACTAAATGCAATAAATTTGATTACCTATATTGCATCCAAGGGGCTGAAAAATTATATCCTCTATATATACAGTTTCTACTGGTCGCTCCTTACTATCAATGGTTTTTTGAAAATCTAAAATCGGTTTTTGAAAATCTCCTTCCTATAGGATTGGCAAAGCTTTGTGGGTTTACGCGATCTGTTGCGCATCCACTGCACGTCGCTGCAAGCGTTGCGCCTTCCGATGTGCGACATCCGTGGGGCATCGTTGTGCCTTCCGGCATTGCCCTCCTCCCTCCGCTCGCTGCACATCACTGATAGCGCACCATATAACGTAACCAAAAAGCGTGAGCACATCGATGAACTGCTCGAGCTCGCTGCCTCATGTTGTCCCCAACTCGCCATGCTGATGTTGCCGACGCACTTTAACTACATCCCATCATCGTCCAAACTAAGCCGATTTGAAAAGTAGGTATTCATGCATTTTATTAGCCTAGAGACTTGAGACCAAGACGGATTTGATCGATTCCTCAGGATAAAACAATTGTAGGCTTGGACCAAATCATTTGATCGGTTCATTGTTTGATGATCCGGTGCTAGGTCTTTAAAAAAAGGGCCCAATGCGGCCAGTCTGTACTAAAACTTTTTTGTTAGACCTGTTAGACAAAAAGTATAAAAGGCAAAATTGTTCAGAATTTTATGCTGATTCGAATGGTATAAAAATTATTTCGAAATTCGAACAAAAAGTTAGAAATTTTCACGAAATACCGAAAATTAGAGTTTTTAGGGGATATTTCGGACTTTTTGGCCGAATTTCGAAAAACAAAATATACCATTCGAATCAGCATAAAATTCTGAACAATTTTGCCTTTTATACTTTTTGTCTAACAGGTCTAACAAAAAAGTTTTACTACAGACTGGCCGCATTGGGCCTTTTTTTAACGCCCACATTGGGCCCTTTTTTTAAAGACCCAGCACCGATGATCCAATGGGTTGATGATTCGCTTAATACCATTAAATCAACTGGCGATTAACCATTGGTGGCCCAATGAAATTTTAATTTTGGTACTTTTCCGATTTTCTTTTTATATTGCGTGATTGTTTGATCGATGCTTAGTTGATTCTACCCATTCATTGATCTTATCTCGTTTCAACCATTTTCAATATTTAATTTATAATGATTCTACTCCATTCTAAAAAAACAATATATAATCTTTAACCGGTTGTGCGACATTTGCGGCTCTTACAATAATTCGGCTCAAAACCTAGAAAAAATAAGCTACCTAGAAACCAAACCTTGAAAAATAAATTAGATGTCATAAAATAGAGCAAAAAATTAGCTACAAAATGAGCCTAAGTCGCTTGAATTGGGCCATTATTAAAGAATTTATGACCAAAATAATAATTTTGGACAAATTCACTGTATTTTAGCTATAACTTCTTTCATAGTTGTCCAATTTGGTGGGATTTGACTCATTTTGTGGCTAATTTTTTACTTTATTTTATGATATCATAACCATTTTTCTAACTTTTTTAAAACCTTAGTTATAGCGAACGGGCCGTAAGTGTCGGGGCCGCAAATGTCGGCAAACCCTTTAAACCCATTGACAGGCTCTTCTATCTCCGCCTCTGTTTCGACAATAAATCCGACACCGATGTCAATCTATTTGGCAACTTATTGGCAAAGATTGGCCCGCAGCTGAGGGCTCTTATGCTGGGAACTGTTGATTTAAGGGTAACATTTTGAATCGGACAATGATTAATTTTACAATTGCTGAAATTTCTAAACGAAGACATAATTTACAAACATATAATAACCATTTTATTTTAAGTTTAAGTCAATTGTCCCAAGAATGAATGATAAAATTTTAATTGTCAAAAAACATTGAGCGAAATTTTTCCCTTAAAAATAAATGAAAGACTTTTGAAATAATAGGCCTTTAGAAGGGTTTTTTGAATAAAGTTCCCCCCTCCCAAATAGGTAATAGGCCAAATATAATTATGAAGTTTTTTTATCGTTTTGGTTTAGAGCTTTACTGTTTTGACAATTTGTTTTTGGCGGTAGGGGGAAACTCCATTATGTTTGACAGCTGGCATTTTAGTATCAAATTAGGTCTAAATGAGTTCACATTTTTCATTTTTTTAAAAGGTATAAATTAAAGGCAAATTTAATTCGAAATTTAGAAAAAGATAAAAAATAAATCTATAGATTCTTCATCTGATTGCACTATATTGTCCTATGTTGGAGCATTGTTCCTTCGACTTCATCTCCTGTTTATCTACTCAAGAAGAAGGGTGAGGAGATTCTTGGTTCCAGGCAATAGTAAAATCGTTTTATAGATTTGAGATGTTTTTGAAAATTTTTGAAAAATTTATTTAACAGTTCTCTCCCTCTATTAGAGGGAATACATGTATGTATAGAGTTCAAGAGTAGTCATTAATGGCATCGAAATTCGAATCTCTAGAAGAGGAATTATTTAAATTTTTAAGTGTTTTAAACTATGCCTTAAGGCAAGAAAAAGCAAATTTTCTTCAGATTCAAATTCAATTTAATGAAAAATTATCTCGTAAATTTTAAAACTTATGATTTAATGTTTGACAAAATTCGAACTCAAAATTCTAGCTTATAATTAATAAAATTACTTTGGAGTCCAGCAATAAAAAAAATGAAAAAGAAATTTAATAAAAAAATAATATTGAAATTTTCAAATATAGAGGAATAATGAGAGAGTAAAAGTCGGTAAAGAAACAATCGCTGCTCCGACAAGTGCCCGCATTCCGAAATTAAATTCTACTAGTCCATTTTGGCACAGGCAATTGTTGTCCGCCCTCCAATCCGTGTTCCAACTTGTCCATCTGCGCTCGGTGTCAGTCGGCTACGTCGCCCTCGCCAATCAGATGTTACGCACAAAAATTTTGGACACAATCGACGGACTGATGAATACCAAGGGCAACATTGAGGTGATGAAAAAATTAAACATTTTTTTTGATAAAAATATGATTTATTAGGCTGGGATGTCTGTGAAAATTAAAAAAGCTTTTCTTCATTTGATTTACATATGAGATGATAGGACCACTGTAAAAATTTTATTTATGGAATATTTTCAAAAATAAAATAATTTTTCAGTTCCAAAAATAATGCATTATACTTGTGGACATGAAAAATGTTCCAGTCTTTTTTTAACTACAGTTTGAAGCGAAATGTCTGAAAACATTTTCTCTTTTTCTCTACCGTACTCTTTTTTTGCATGTTATTGGTCAATTCGTTATTATATTATTCACATTCTTTAATCATTGGAGGATAAACGTTAAACACGGTGTGGTGGCAAAGGACCGACACACAAAAGACCGACAAATCAGAAGATCAACATAATTTTTTCTGAAGCTTGCTAAGCCAAAACTATAAAAAGCAAATATGTGCAGAATTTTATGGCTCTATCTTTTTAGCTTTTTGGTTTTTTGATTTCTGTGAAAAATTTTGAAAAAATCGGAAAAAATCGATTTTTAGCATTTTTAAAATCATGAAAATTTTTCACTGAAATTCGAAAAACTAAGAGGCCATAAAGATAGAGCAAGTTTCAGAGAAAAATTTTTTTTGGTTTTCTGATTTGTCGGTCTTTTGGGTGTCGGTTTTTTGCCATCGCACCATGTATAACGTGCAGTCCTCCAATGATTAAAGAATATGAATAATAATGAAATAACATGCAAAAAAAGAGAACGGCAGGGAAAAAGAGAAAATGTTTTCAGACATTCTTCAAACTGTGTTTAAAAAAGGCTGGAACCTTTTTCATGTCCACAATTGTATGCATATATAAACTTTTAATTAAAAAAATTAATATTGATTCACAGTGTCTACATCTACACTTGTGGACATGAAAAATGTTCCACCATTTTTTTAAACTACAGTTTGAAGCGAAATGTCTGAATATCTTTTCTTTTTTCTCTACTGTTCTCTCCTTTTTGCGTGTTCTCTCCTCCATTTTCTTTCTCTTTTTTGTTCATGTGCATTGTGCGAGACAGTGGCGCAAAAGACCGGAACCCAAAAGACCGACACTCACTTGTCAGAAGATTGAACCAAAAACTTTTTTTTGAAGCTTACAGGCACAATATTATAAAAAGCTTTCATACTCAGAATTTAATGCTCTATCTTGTAGCATTTTTGGTTTTTTGGGTTTCCCTGAAAATTTTCGAATTTTTCGAAAAATACAAAAAATCGGTGTTTTTCCTAAAAATTTCAAAAATTTTCAGGGAAAGTTGAAAAATCAAAAAATGCTAAAAGATAGAGCATTAAATTCTGAGTATGAAAGCTTTTTATAATATTGTGCCTGTAAGCTTCAAAAAAAAGTTTTTGGTTCAATCTTCTGAGTGTCGGTCTTTTGGGTTCCGGTCTTTTGCGCCACTGTCTCGCACAATGCACATGAACAAAAAAGAGAAAGAAAATGGAGGAGAGAACACGCAAAAAGGAGAGAACAGTAGAGAAAAAAGAAAAGATATTCAGACATTTCGCTTCAAACTGTAGTTTAAAAAAATGGTGGAACATTTTTCATGTCCACAGGTGTACATAGAGAATTCCCAGTGTCCGTGCACTTCATAACGAATTTGCTCCAAACTAATCAGGTATGCATGCATAAAGTAAAGGCATCGAATTTTTGCACAAAGAGGCAGAAACACAGGTTTATCCGTTGCAGAAGTTGCGCAAGCTGACATGTTGCATCCAGCCCAATCAAACATCCATGGAACTTGGCAAGCTGAACACGCTGTTGCGGAACATGGACAGACCCGTGGAGTTGGAGCTGGACAGGAGTTGTCCGCCCGAGCTGCAGAATAGCAGCCGGGTCCGGGTATGCCATTTTCTGGAAAGCATCAGCAAGCCGATGATGCGTCAGCTTTGGGCGCGGGCAATGGAATCAGTGCCGTGAGTTCGAGAAATTAATTTTTCCTCCTTTTTGTCCTTAATCCTCAAAAAAAAATTATTTCATTTTTAATAATCTTTCTTAACCTTTTTAATATTTTG
>LDKF01003903.1:2598-14876 GCA_001026735.1 Rotylenchulus reniformis | reverse complement strand
ATTTTGGTTGGGATCTTTATGAGCAAAAAAGGTGAAATAAATATTCTTTTTGGACCAAATTTTTTGTAAATTAAAAACATAAGGGATGTGGTGAAAATGGAATGCAGGAAAAATTATTAAATTTATGATTCTCGGATATTGACATGATGAAAATGGAATGCAGGAAAAATTATTAAATTTATGATTCTCGGATATTGACATGATTTATTGTATGATTTTGTGATTTATAATTATAATGTATAATTTTATTTTTTTGCTCCCCCACAGGGTGTTGCGCCTCGTCAAGCGAAACCGCGACCTGGAGAACGAGCTGATGAAGGATGTGCCGGGCTGGAAAACAGGCACCTGGTACGGCGAGCCCATCTACTTCACGCTCCATGACAAATGGATCGAGCCACACACCATGGTGGGTTCGGGGTTTTTTTTTAATTTTTTGCTTTCGATTTTTTTGGATTTTTCACAAAATAATCCTTTTTTTATTCAATTTGATTTTTTAGTTTTTCTTAGGTTTGTTGAATTTTTTGAAATATTTCTTTTTTAGTAGCATTTAATGAGCTCTTAAAATTTTTCAATTTTCAATTTATTAAAACCAGACAAAACCAGACCATGAAAAAAAATTTTGCGAAAAAATCACTATTTGGTTTTAAAAAATTTTCCAGGAGATTAACACCCATTTGGCCAGACGCGACTGGGCCTACAACTTCTACTGGCGCCTCTACGGGCCGTGGCCGTTGCGATGGAACTAGTCGATGATCAGGATTCTAAAAAATAAATTAGGCGCTCCGATCCTGTTGATTTCAGCAGTATAAAAACCCCATTTTGTATGAAAATTTTGTTGCTTGGAATATTACAAAATACAAATGCACACTATAAATAATTTTTAAATAAAAAAATTTATTGAATTTTCGGTCAAAAGCATAATTCTACGCCCTTAAAACCCCGCAAGAATCAAAATTAGGCCCATAAATATGGTAATTTTTTTCAAAAATTCATATTGAATGATAATTTTTAATAGGAATTTTAATTTTTTTTGACAAATTTAAATTATATTTAGTTTTTTTTGCAAATATTGAAGTCATCTGGGATCCAATTTTATTTACTTCAAATGAAGTGCTTAAACAGTTTAGAAATTCACACACAAATAATTAAATAGTAGAACTGGGGCACTAATGAGTTGGGAACCGGATTTTTGCGCTAAAAAATTTCCAAACATTTTCTAAGTAATTTTTCTTAAAAATTGAAATATTATTAGTAAAAGACGCACAAAAGCTCTTTGACGCAAAAATTTTCTCATCAATTTCGCTGATCAATGATCAAAAGTCCCAATAGGCGGGGATCGTGGACACGGAATGGCCATGGACTCGTTGAGTTGGTGGCAACGCGGCGAAGGGCGTCAAAAAGTCGTGGAGCAAAGCGAAAAGTGCATCAACGAGCGCACCGTTGGCGTCGCAATGGCCAAGCTGACGCAGGGTGGCCAACGCCTCTGCGTCGGAGCTGAAACGCAACAGCACAAGGGCGCAGACATTCTGAAGTGAAAGGGGCTGCTTATAAACGCCAAATTCAAAAATATTGAAAAACTTTAAAATTTTAAGAGATTCTTGAGGAAATTGTTGAAAAGTCAACCATAGAAAAAATAGTGGGGGGTCGACCCCCCCTACCCTCGTTCGTAAAGGTCCCCTAAAAGGGTACCCCCTTCGTAAGGTGTGGGCCAATCGGTGGTGAAAAATTTGAAAAAATGTAATTTTCTAAAGAAATTGGTCGAAATTTCCAAAAAGTTTTCTTCAAAAGAGGTACCACCTTCGTAAAATTTCAGGCCGACCCTCCCCCCTATTTTTTCTATGAAGTCAACTTCTGCTCTTAGGGACCTGATTTTTCGGGAATATTTTGGATTAGAAGACAGATTGTGAGGCCAATGAAAAATTGTGTAAAAATCCGAGAAAACTCAAGGCCTATGAATATTTTTTGGAAAATCCGAAAGAAAAAACCAAGACCAAAATTAATTTTTAAATGGGAGGAGGAAAAAATTATATTTTATTTAGGAGAAAATGTTTGAAGAATTTCAAGAAAAAATTGTGGGAATTTTTTGGAAGTTTTTGGAAATAGGTGTTTTTATTAGGTTAATTTTTTTGAAAATCCAGGCATAAAAATTTTGCAAATTCCATGGTAAAAATATGTAAAATGAGAAAAAAATATTGGATAAAAGGGAGAAATTATCGCAGAAAATATAAAGAAAATATTTGGAGTTTTTTTTAATTTTTTAATAAAAGAGTTGCTAAATTTGTAATTTGATAAAAAAGAAAACCCATGGAAAAATCTGAATTTTGTTAAAAATTTTTTTAAAAATTTAGGACTTTCACCTTCAATCCGCCATTGCCATCCGCAATGGTCGGCAAGGAGAGGACGAGGGGCAGGAACAGGCGCAGTGTGGAGCCGGTGATGAACCGACGTGCAATGCCGCCCTGAAGCAGGTGATCGAGCAGGCGGGTGCACAGGTACTTGTCGGCCAACTGAAAAAATGGGGAGAAAATTGGATTAAAAAAAAATAATGGCATCTTTCGAAAATTCAAAAAAATTTTTTTAAAAAATACAAATAATTATGGACGCTTTGGAAAAAAATCGGAGGGGAGTTGCGGAAGGCAAAAAATAAAGCGTAAAAAAATTTCCCATTTTCTTGAGAAAATTGGTCAATATTTTTGCGCTTTATGAAATAAAAATTTCAATTCAATTTTTTTTTGAAATTTTAGGACTTTTCCCCAGAAAAAAATATTCCTTCTTTCTCCTTCCCTCGACTCTTTGAAAATTTTTAATTTTTCGATTTAAGGGAAGGAATTCTTCATTTTACCAATAAAATGAAGATTAATTTTACGAAGTTTTTCAACCTCCTGAATATTTTAAAAATTTTTTAAAAAAGTCGGCCAAAGACCTTAAGCAATGCAGCACAGCATTCGGCGTTGCACACATGAGTGCACTCACTTTGGAGGCTACAGCCGATGGAAAAATGCTGAAAAACAAGAATTTTCAATTTTTTGTGCCTAAAAAAATAAAAATAAATTAAAATTCCCACCAAAAATTTGACAAAGTCCTCCTGGCCACAGCACTCCGCGTCCGCATCAAACATAAACTGGTCTCTGCCCGAAAGACGTTCCACAAATTCACTGCCGAACATGCCCTGATGGGAAAGAAAATGATTTTTTTCGAAATATTAAAAATTATATAAAAATATTTTTAAAAAAGGCTAAATAAATGGGCAATCGAAATTCATTTAAAAAAATCAAAAATCGAGTTATAAAAATTGGAAAATCGTAGTAAAATGTCCAAAAGATCCAAAAAAGAGAAATTTAAATAAAATATATTTTTCAAATTTATAATGAAAGAAATTTTAATCAAAACGTTAAAAAACAAAATTTATGCTTTATTTTTATATTTATCTATTTACCATAAAATATTCATTCCACGTGCATAGCGCTCTCTTCGGCACCTCGATCACCAGCCGTCCTCTTGTGTCGGAAAATTTGAGTGTTTCCTCCTCATCGTCTAAAAAAATTCAACAAAAATTCATCTCCTACGGACTATCACTTATCAGATAAATATTGAATTTAAAAATTAAAAGATAAAATCGAATTAAAATAATTTCTTCTTATAATAATTTTTTTTAAATGATCAATTTTATTAAGAAAAGTCACAATTTTTCAAAAATTTTCCCCGGCGGCCCCTGTCGGGACCGCCGGCACCCCACTAACTATAAGGAAATTTCTACAAAAAAATGAGCAAATTTGGTAAGAAAAAGATAGAATTTTTCAAAATTTTCTCCAGCGGCCCCTATCGGGACCGCCCCCACTCTCGCCACTCACTGAAATTTCTGAAAAAATTAACGAATTTTTAATGAAAAAATGAACGGATTTTCAAAATTTCCCTGGTGGCCCCTATCGGGACCGCCGCCACTGCCACCCTATATAATAAAGTTGCTTTATAAAAATTAGTTTCAAAACGGTCAATTTCCTTATGAAATGGATCTAAATTTCTCAAAATTTTCTCCGGTGGCCTTGTGCAATGTGTATTGTCGCCAAAATTTTAGCATTTTATTATTTTTTATTTTTTGCTTTAAATTTTGGGTTAAAAATTAAAATCGGATAAATTTTTTCAGAAATTAAGCAAAAAAAGAAAAAAATCTAAAAATCAAAAAAATTGAGGAAAATTACTTTTCGGTTCCTCGAGCACACATTTCGTCTCCGACTTTTGCGCTGCTTCCTCTTTTTCGTTGTCGTTGTTGTTATTGTATTTTTTCATCAGCTCCAGACCATTCGATGATGAGTTCTCGAGAATGCGTTGGTGGTTGAAAATCAGGGAGGAGAAGGTGGCCAACAGATCGCAGCAAAGTTGGCCCTAAAAAAATTAAAAAATTTATTTGAAATGTTTATAAATAATATGATCCTTTAATTTTAAAAATTTTCATACAAAAAAATAAGAAAAATCCAAAAATTTGTCTCTAATTAATTTTATTCTGTCTAGATAGATTTTTTGTTGTAAAATTGATAATTTATAATTAACAAATATAAAATTTTAAGATTGAGAAATTGAGACCAAAAAAGCGGGCATAAAAATGATCCTTTTAGGGGATTTGAACCTCCACCTTCAAAATGTTAAAAAAAGAATCCTAAAACTATAATTTTCAATTCCCTACTTCCCCTTGCCTGTTGCCCCTTCCCCACCTCTTCGCTCTGCGTGTCTAGCCTTCTCTCCCCATCGCACACTGTCTCTTTGACGAGCTGCGACATGGCACCAAGCAGTACTTCTAGGGGCTGGAATGTGCGGTAGAACCGCGTGCGAAGTTCATCCCTTCGGAACAGGATCTAAAAAGATAAAAAAATCATTAAAATCAAGTTTTTATATATTTTTCGGATGGAATCAAAAATTTTCAGTAATCAGGAGAGGAGAAAAAAACAAATTCGAAAAAAAAGATCAATTTTCTTAAGAAAAAGGCCCAAATGCTTTCTTCAGAGGTAGGGAAGGACAAATCAATGTTTTCTAAGGAAAACCATTGATATCAATGTTACCGAAAAATAACATTGACTCCCAATGTTTCAGCACATTGATGGTTCTCTGTCCATTTGCCACGCTATTTCCATCTCTTCTTTATCTCTATTTACTTCACATCCAATAGACAGAGACGCATCAGCGCACGCGTGCGGGAGAAGGATGGGTGGCGCTGCGCTTCCTTGTGTCTGTCTATTGGATGTGAAGTAAACAGAGATAAAGAAGAGGTGGAAATAGCGTGGCAAATGGACAGAGCACAATCAATGTGCTGAAACATTGGGAGTCAATGTTATTTTTCGGTAACATTGATATCAATGGTTTTCCTTAGAAAACGTTGATTTGTCCTTCCCTATTCAGAGGTACATATAAAACCCCTAAAATAAGTGATTCTTCATAAAATCTGCTCTGTGTCCACCAACAAATTGTTAAGAAATGAGTTAAAATTAAAAAAAAATTTTTGCTCGTTGTGGATCCCTTAAAAAATTTTATTAGATAAATAAATAACCTAAAAATTTTTTCGATAATATATTTATAAGTATTTTGAACGGTTTTTCCTGGGGTTTCCTTTTTTATTGTGCTGTAAAATTTATTTTTTATTTTTTTATATTTGATTTTTCATCCATAATTTTCCTCTAACCCACCAATCCTGCCGCCAACGCTCGCAATCGCGCCCACTCCGCCTTGCGCTCGCTGGCCTCCCCACTCGCCGCGTCCATCCGCAGTCGCAACAGTGTGTGCTCGCCCATCGCCGAGTCGGCGAGCAGTGCATGGTCGGCGAGCAATCGCCTTCCAAAATCGCGCCGAAGCTCGCAGCGAGCACAGGACAGCGAGAACCTGCAAAAAGGGTCCGTCCGATCTGACAAGTTAAGCAACGGTGGTTCAATTCCCGCACTACCAGGTCGTTGCATAAAAAACCGCCGTTTTTTTCAAGCTTATATAATGATATTTTATAGTGTGTAAAATTTTCTAAACGCTATTCTATTTTGTTAGGTAATTGGATTCTGTTCTACAATTTAGTACCAAATTCACATCACTCTCTTAACCCAACGTCTTAGCTCAGACAATGACCTTGGGTAAAGAAAAATTACACCATCTTTTACACATCTATTCGAAACCCAAAAAAAATCACAAATTAAAATGGCTAAAACATTAATAATGTATAAAAATATATATGATGCAATGGTTGGTGACAATAAAAAAGATCTTGAAATACAATTTAGGAGAGAAGGAGCAAAAAACCAAAAGATGGTCAAAAAGTCCATTCACCAAGGACAAAAAGGTCCTGACCAACGTAGAAAAATGGCAAACAAAAATATTCCATGCAAAATTATGGCGAAGTTATAAACCTATCATTATGGAATAATGATAGTTCCAATAATTTATTTCCAAGAAAAATTTTTGGTCCCATAAAATTCACGCACCATTGTGTTCACCAAGATAGAGATGAGAAAAGGCTTGTCTTTAAAGCACTCGATTTATCACGCTAGAAAACATGGATTTTTTATAGGTTTTGGTCTTTTCATGTCAAATTATTTAATAAAATCATTTCTTCTCATCCTAATCTGACGTGTGCAACCCTATATTTAATATTCCTAGCGATGGTAAATCTCAATAGGTCTTTTTGAAATTTTATAGAAGGTTGAATTTTCCCCTCTTAACAAAAACGGCGGTTTTTTATGCAACGACCTGGTAGAAAGGGTAATTTTACAGGTTATGTGCCAATTTTTTTCCCGGAGTTTTTATTGTTTTATTTGCTAAGAAAACGGAAGAAAAAAATTTCTGCGTCGTTTTATGGTTTTTCTTATATTAATAATTATGAAAATGTTAATATAATTGAATTCTTTGTAATAATAAAAATACGCTTGCTTGAAAAAAAAGTTTAAGGTGAGAAAATGTATTTTTTTCAAAAAAAAATCGGAAAAATTTGGCATGTAAACTGTAAAATACTGAAAAGAGGAGGGATGTAGTCCAATTTGGCAAGTTAAGCAACGCTGGATCAATTAATTCCCCTTTACAAAGATCGAAAAGTGTCCGATCTGGCAAGTTAAGCAATAGTGGTTCGAACTTCGAACCCACCTTGTCAGTATGCATTTCCGTCTGATCAGGTGCTTGATGACAATCAGATGGAAGTCCATCTGGAGCAGTTTTTGCAGCCCAATCTGATGTCGGGCCAAGCGGCGCAGTGCTCGACACAATCGGTTGTCCATCTCGGGCGCTTCGCTGACATGACGAATCAAGGCTGTCAAAACCTAAATAAAAAATGAAAATGCCCTTTAAATTTAAGGTTCTTAGGGGCTAAATTTTTTTTGGGGGAATTTTAACAAATTTGCCAATTTGTTAGTAATACAATATTAATAAATTTTACACAAATTTTTTTTCTGACATCTGAATGAGTAATATCGTTATGATAAAATTTAAAAATGGATCCAAAACCTTCGGATTTCCAGTGTTTTAAAATTTTCCGAATTTTCGTTATAAAATCTTTTCCAAAAGTTCTAATCTTTTTAAAACTTATCTAGGCTAAAAATTATAAAAGGTTTCCAGGGTTCGACTTTTTCCTTTCTCTTTCATGCTTTTGGTTTTAGGTGAAAAATAATTTTTTATTAAAAATATTATTCGGAAAATTTCTAAATTAGCAAATTGCCCCACCTCTTCCTCCAGCAATACAACGCTTTTTCGCTCGTCCGGCTGGTGCGAAAAGTGGCTGATCAGCGTGAGGCATGAGTTGACAATTTGGCGACGAAGTCTGGCACGAAGTTGGTGTTGTTGGCTTTCTCCTCCACCACCATAAGTGGATTCATCATCCAATTGTTGAGGATTTTCAGTCGATTGATCCGTCGCCAAACTTTGGTCCAAAATGGAGGAGGGATCTGATAAAAGAAAGGATTGATTTGGCCAAAATTTTTCGCAAAATTTTAGCCTACTCGATAAAAAATCACAAAAAGTTGTTCAAAAAATAATTAATTTTTTTCTATTTTGATAATTTTATAAAAATTATTAAAATGAGTGTGCCAGAAATATTGCTGTTGAAAAATAAAAAAATAATTTTTTGGGTCTAAAAAATTTCAAATCTATCAAAATATTTTTTGTTTTTTTCTCACCGTCAGCTTCGAGCTCTTCCGGAGCCATTTGGTCGGTGGAACTAACGGACGGCGACATCATTTCCGCCCTTAGGCTATCAGCGTCGCCCAAATAATCGTCCAACTAAAATTTACTTTTTTAATTTTTTTGAAAATTATTCAAAATCCAAAAAATTAAAAAAAAATCTGCCTGGAATTGGCAATGTGCCGAGGAGGGTGAGGCCGGTGGGCTGCTGCCATAGGCCGCCGAGGTGGAAGGGGACATAGACGGGGACCAAGCGGCGGCAGTGCTAACAATAAAATGTAAAAATAATAATTTATAAATTTTAAATTATTTTTATAATATTAAAAAAATAATTAAAATTTGGCACCTCTTTGAAGGTGGCGAGGAAGCCGGTGAATAGGCAAACGAGGTTGAAGGAGCGTAGGATGAGGAGAAATCCTTGCAAAGTGGCTGCTAAAAAACTCAAAATATTTCGTGGATTTTTTGATTATTTTCTGTATTAAAATTTTAGCAATCCTAGAAAATTATATCGATTTTAATCCTAATTTTGGGTGTTTATTTGGAATTAAGCCAGGTGAATCATATGGGGATGAAATTTTTTTTGGAGTTCAAATAAAATGAAAAATATTCAGAAATGAAATTTTCAGGTCTCAAAACCCACCTCTTCGCATGGTTCCGGCCTTTTCCTGTTTGTTTTTGGTTGTTCTTCATCAACAGCGGGTTCAGCACCATGTACTTCTTGATCTTCGGCGGGTGACCGGAATCGATACTGGATTTGGCACTTTTCTGCGTTTTCCTCCAGAAAATGTTTGATATGTCCGATGGCGGTGGACATGAAGTTTGGATACTGAATTAAAAGGATAAAATTTAAAACAATAAATTTGAGAATAGTCTGTCTGTATCACTCTGTCGCATTTGGGCGAAATGCGCTTCATCCCTAGATCGGGCTGAATTGATCGTTCTTTGATCACGATTTTGCATTTGCACAATTTGTGTTTTTTGCACCATTTTGCCCCTCCATTCTTATCAGTCATGACCCTTGCCCCACATTCCATCTTGTTTGTGATGAACCCCCAGTCGATCAACCACAGCTGTTTGTTACTGATAACTCTCAACTTCAGCTGTTCTTCATCTGTTCATTGCTCCCCCTCAAAGTACCCTGATCCCATATCACTGATTTTGCCCTTGCTATGCCCATCACCCCACTCTCGATTGTGCCTTTATAAGCCACCCATTGGACCCCCACTTTGTCCTCTCAACATCAGTCTTGGATCATCAGTCCTCTCAACATCAGTCCTTGTCTCAACAGCGTCAACGACAGCGAGACCCAGCGACAGCGAGCCACAGAGCGAGCCCGACAACAGCGCCCATCGATCCATCCATTCCACCCTCCCCCTCCCTTCACTCATTTTCCACATTGTCCCATTTCCCTTGTGGATAAAACCTCTACCACACGACTTGGCGACCCTAACCAAGCGGCAGCGCCGCACCCAAACTGTGCCGTTCCACCACCAACCCCCGGAGCCCACAGTTAATGGCGACCCTGGCAGGATCCAACTGACCGACAACGCACCAGACCTGCGCGACAACTGACCGGCCCAGCAACCCAAAGCCCGTCAACACAAGTGTCCAGCCCAAACTCAAGCACAGGACCACACTCAACAAACGGTAGAGAGGAAGGGACAGCAAAGAGGGGAACTCAGGAGATTGAAGCTAATCCTTTGACGATTACTTCTTTCTCAGATTGCCTTAAGTGCTTTGACCACTTTTGGCTTTCCACCGGACAAAACAAAACTAAAGTCCGAAGAGTGTCTTAAGTCCTTTGACGACTTTTGACTGGGAAATTGTCATAAGTCCTTCGACGACTTATTGACTTAGCCTAACAGCGTAGTCCGAAAAGCAGCCTAGCTGCGCAATGTCGGGAGCAATTCAAGGCAAGATTCTCGCCGCCTTGAAAGCAATCGCAAAGGCCAAGAATGCCACAGACTTCTCAGCCCAACCAGACAACACGAAGCCAACAGAAGTGAACGCCTACACACTCGAATGCCAATTGGAGCGCTGCAAGAAGGAAATCCGGACGATTGAATGCGGCATCGATGATCTGAGAGCCGCCAACAGCGATTGGACTGACCTCCTGAGGAAGATGTCAAGCAACGACAGAGAAGTGGAAGAAGAAGTCTACGACAAGTTCCGAAAAGACAGGAAGCTCAACGAGAAGACGGATGAAGCAACGGACAAACTGCAGTCACTAAGAGACATCGAGGACAAGCTAGCAGTGCAAGCGAAGATCTACCGGAATCGAGCAGAGAGAGAAGAGAGAGCAGAGAAGCTAGCCCATGCCAGAGCACTCCAAGAAGCAACTCAAGCAGCGCAAGTCCCAGCGGGACAACCCCAGATGGCAACGTCACCACTGTACCAGCTCCCCACCATCCAGATCGAGAAGTTCAACGGACAACGGAACCGCTGGTGTGAATTCATCGAATCCTTTCGCGCAGCGGTGGATGGAAGGGCAGGCACCAAAGCGGAAAAGCTCAACCTTCTCAGAGGACTTCTCGAAGGAGAACCGCGCGCTCTCATCGCAGGACTGCGGCTCGAAGACCGGAACTACGACATAGCACTGCGCATGCTGATGGACACCTACGGTGCCAAAGAAGAACACATCCGCGATCTTCACCTGGAACTGGCCAACCTGAAGCCCTGCAACAACGTGCGTGAAGCCAAAGAACTCCTGCTCAAGATTGAACGCATTGCAAGAGAGCTGGAGTATGCAGGCGAAAACATCGAAGGACCGCAGACATTCCTGATGCTGGAAAAGAAACTCACGCCTGGACTACTGCGCACCATCCTCATCAAGAAGCGCGAAGATCCGGCAGGTTGGACGACGTCCCAATTCCGGAAAGTCCTCAGCGACGCCATCGAGCGAGAATCAGAAATCCAAGAGGTCATGATCGAATACGGCCACAAAAAGTTCCACACGTCAAAGGAACAACAGCGACACCCACATCCAGCGCAACAGCGATGGTCTCAACAGGATCCCCGAGGATCACAAGACAAGCGCAACACAACCTACAGCGGATCCACGCTTGACAGCGGAAGAGAGCCTGGCAAGAAGAGAAGAGGCTCAGATGGGGAATCAACCCATTCAGCGCACAGCAATCAAAGAGGGCAACCGAAACCGCCTTACCCCTGCGCGTTCTGCAGAGGCGGTCACTGGCACGAGGAATGCCGCCAGCATCCAACAATTCAACAGCGAGAGGCAATTGTCAGAGAGAAGCGACTCTGCTACAAATGCCTGAAGAGAGGACACAGCGCAAGACGATGTCCGAGACCATTGAGATGCTTCTACTGCAAGCAACAGCATCCGGCAGCATTGTGCCAACAACATGTGCCGATGAGGAATGAGGCACTGCACACTTCAGGGAACATGCGATCGACAGCGAACTTCAAGGAGATCAGCCAATGCCATGCAACGAGTGACGATGACAAGCGAACTCTGTTGATGACAACCGAAGCAACAATCTTCAATCCAGAAGCCGCACAGAAAAGCATCATAGCAACAGTGTTCATCGATCCCGGCAGCCACAAATCATTCATCACTGAGGAAGCAGCAAAGAAACTGCAACTCCCCAGCAGCGGAAAGGACGATTGCTACATTGCGCGATTTGGCGAAAGGCAAGCCAAGAACTACGACAGCAATCGCGTCAAGCTAGGCATGCTTGGCACCGCTGGAGAGAAGCTCATCACAGCGCTGAACACAACCAAGTTCATCACCAATGGACTCCCAGGAATCAATGCATCTGCTCTGAATGTCACGGGACTGCAACAACCAAAGCTGAGATGTATTGAGCGGAAAGAGCCAGCTGTACTCTTGGGCATGGATCTGTGGCCAGAACTGCAGATGTTAAGCGGAAAGCAGCTGCAATCAGGATTCATGCATTGTTCATCGCGACTTGGAAACCTGATCTATGGAGTCGGAAAAATAGATCAGACAACGCAGTATTCCAATGTCAACTTCGTCACGATGACAACTCCAGCGCAAACCAAACCAGTCATGCACAAGCCTTACAACAGGTCAAAGCAAAGACCAACGCACAGATCAAAGAAGAGCCAAACCCCAGCGAGAGTCAGCAGCAGGCAATTGAGCGCAGTTCAAGAGACAG
>LDKF01003902.1:2235-16942 GCA_001026735.1 Rotylenchulus reniformis | reverse complement strand
ACGTTACCAAAGTCAGTTTTGGCTGCGAATTATCTAAAAAATTATTTATTTTTAAACCACCAAAAATCCTCAAAAATCAGATATTTGCATGTTGTAAAATCGTTCTAATCTAAATTTAAAATTTTTGACTTAAGAGTTATACGTCTATAGAATTTTTTTACGGGGCCGCCGGGAAAAATTTTTAAAAAATGGACCCATTCCTAAAGAAAATTTGTCAACTTTTCTTCGAAAATGCTAAAATATCCAGTGTAAAAAAGTCTCGTTTTTCGAGACTGAAAACCCGAGACCGAGACTCGAGACCGAGACCCGAAAAAACCGAGAAAAATCTCGACTCGAGAGTCGAGACCGAGACTCTCGAACATCTCTACTATTTTCCGCTCATTTTGGCACTTAATGCCTATTTTGGAGCCTGTTTTACAAATATTATACATTATCTACCTTTTTGCATTAAAACTTTCGTGCCTTTTGATAATTTTTTTTTGGTAATTTATTGACTTTTTTTTCAAATTCAGCATTTTCTTGAAATTTCAAATTTTTGAAGACGTGAAAACCTTCAAATGGAATATTTTTGATACAAGGTACACGGTAGAATTTTCCAAAGATACGTTGTGCTTGCTTACCTCAGGGCACATGTAACGCATGAGGCCACGGTGAGCAATCGCAGTGGGCCAGGGCCACCGGTAGTCAGTGAGGTTGGTCTGGGGTGGTGTCAACTCCGTCACGCCATATCCGACCACCTCGGCCCGTGCCTTTTGGCTAGCAAGTTGCGCCTCGGCGGAGCTCAAATTGGTGCACTTGTCCGACTCGCTGAAATGCTTGGACAAACACACGGGTTGCACTTCCGGGGTGAAGTTCAATGGGTGCGCCAGTTTCAGCAGCGCAACGTCGTTCAAGCCCAGATTTAAGCCACTTTTTACAAAGCCCTCGTGTGTGATCACCTCACTGACGCTTAGGTTCATTTGTGGTGGTGGAATGGTCGTGTTGTGGGCAACTGTTGTGAAAAATGCCATGCTTGATGTGGACAAATCACAGGTATTTGTCCAAATTTGGAACCTATTTATTATAGATTAATGTGTTTGCTTATCAACAAATGAGATCGAGTCTGAAAAACGGCTTAAATTGCACATATATTCTGTGGCCGCTAAAGCAAGATCAATTTAACTGTCTTATTAGAACTTTGGAATCTTTGGATTAGTCTTATTAGAACTTTGGATTTTTCCCAAAGACTATAGGGTCGATCGGTCACTCCAGTAGTACTTATCGGGAGTCATGGCGCATATTTTTAGATTTAAGACTTGTTAGATTTAGATTTTTTAGATTTTAAAGTCTATCAAGGTTTCGGAAGAAACGAACCGAAAATGCGCCCGCTATATCTTTAATCCGAAAGTGCAAAAATGAATAACATGCTTAAACATACTTATACATATGTGTAAACTACAAAATGTCTAAAAATCTAATAAAAAACCCAAAAAATCTCCGAAAATGCGCCCGACTCGATCATCAGAATCCCCTCGTTAGAGCCATGTTATACCAGGTCGTTAGAGTTCCGTTGGTAGGTCATTAGAGTTCGTATTGAAAATATGTATTTTTTGAAAAGTTATTCAACCTTTTATTTTAAAGGTCCCGAAAACTAAGGCATCTACAAAAAATTAACCCTTGAAAATTTTGTACTAGAAATATTTTTGCAAAATCCAAAGAAGATAAGTCGTAAATCTAAGAAAGCTTAGGTCTCGCGACCCGCGCGATACCTGTGAGATTTTTTAATCCAAAGATAGCTTTTAGAAACGAACCAGCATGAAAACATTACTTATTACTCGAATTTGTGAGAGATTGTAGGTTTCCCAGGTCTTAATATCTTTCACACAATGAACGGCCGTCAAAATCCACTGCCGACCAATAATGGAGCCTGTGCAAGGGTTTCTGAAAATTTGGCCAAATAATTTGGTGCATTAATAGAGATTGGTGCAATTCCTTTTTTATTACATATTTATGCAATATCTTCTCAGAAAAATATTTTTTCATTTTTTTTTTCATTTAAAGCGCTTGTTCTCTAAAAATTTGCCGAGAAATATAGCAGATAATAATTTGAACTTTTGAAGCCAAACTGATTTTAGTTTTTTTCAATTTTATTTCGATTTGAGCTGATTATTTCAAAAAATGAATAATAAAACAATACATTTTTTCCAGATAAACAAAGACTATAATTTCTTTTAATTTGACATATGTTCAAATTATTCAGGGTATTTGATAAAAATTGATAGCCAAAATACAGACATTTTTCCTGTTAAAAAATTTTGCCTTTTGAAATTGATCTAATTGTATTTAAAATTTTTAAGTGCAAATAACAATTAGTTAAACAATTAAAAATGCATTGAAATTTGCTTTTTGAAATTGATCTAATTGTATTTAAAATTTTAAGTGCAAATAACATTTGATTAAACAATTAAAAAATCCATTGAAAAAAAAACTTAAACTAGATTAAAGCCGTAAGACATACCTCCTGGCAGTGATATTAAGTATAGGAATTCGGACGATCCATGGGTTCTGTTCCCGGTTTTCTAACGGGACGCCATACATCACCATGGAGATTACAGAATCGGCTCCCGTACGGTACTCGTTCAAACTCGCTTTGTCAAGTGGAGCAGGACCACTCTAAAAAACATTTTTTTTAAAACATTTTTTTCTGAATTCAAGAAGACCAAAATTTGCGGAAAAAATAGACTGTCCACCAGGAATGATATAAATTTTTATTTATTTTACCCATTTTTTAAATTTCAAAAGTTTTGAATAAATACCAATAAAGAATTTTAAAAAAATGGTAACAATTAATTGATTGTTGTCCCATTTCTAGGGCCCGTAAGAATAAATATTTGGAGTCGAAAAATGGTCTAAATCCATGTAATTTGATGTTTATGGAATAAATTGCCTGAAAAATCTGTTGGTATTTTACCTCATCAAGGGGGAGTTTGCTGTATCGGCGCCAACCACACTGATGCTGCTCAATGGGCTGAAAATTAAAAAATATTTCATAAATAAAGAAATGTTAAATAAAAAGCTCACTTCTGCTCCTATGGAAGTATCCTCCGTTAGACCATTATTAATCAGGCAAAACAGAAAAACAAAAAGACAAAACAATTCGAAAATTTTCATCTGAGAAGTGGATGGCTTTTTGGTAAAAAATATTTTCATTAATGGATAATTTTATGGAAAATGATAAAATTTGGGGTTCTGAGAAACTCAAGATCAGGAGAGAAAATGAAGGAAATTTTTAAAAAAAGAGTGTTAGATAGGAAGCCGCGAACAGACTATGATTTTTTTGTCCCCAGACAAGTTTATTTTGCTGTCAAATTCCTCTCAAAAATGGAAAAGCTTTTAAAGATGTCCAATCCCATCTTTGATTTACATAATCAGACGATTTGTAAAACGCTATCAATGCTGGGGCGCTAAAAAGTAACAGTGCGGCCACCTAAATCTAAACTTTTATTTTGGGGCCTTTGCTGTAGGTTTTCAAATTTCCTTAAAATTTTGAAATCCCATTAAACATTATTTTCCCTTTATTTTTGGATTTCTGATTTCAAAAAATTAAAGAAAATTGAAAAATCAAAAAGGCCAAAAGATGACATATATTTCTGCAATTCATTTGATATTTTAGAGCAAACAAGGTTAAAATTTTTAGATTTTGGATTTTTTCACTGAAAATTTTTAATCGTCCAGCACCGTGCTATATCACTGTTCCGGCAATAGCGAACTAAAATCTGGAAACTTGATAAATATTAATTAGAAGTCGGTCGAATTAAAATTTCCTTTTATAGGACAAAAAATGAACTAATAATCAGATATAATTGAAAGGTGTATAAACAGAAGAAAAGGAAGCTAGACCACTCAGAAATTGGTTTATCAACATCTCTTTTTGAATAATTTTTCTTCCTAAAAACTCGAATTTTCATAATCAGTCTGGCCTATTTCATAAAAATTTTTTTTGATTGAAAGTTGTATAAATACGAGAATCATTTTCAATCTAGGTGGTATAGAATTTTTCAATGTTTGCAGACAATTGTCACGCAAACTCAAAGCCAATCCAATTTTTGATTTTCAGAATTGAAGGTAGACCACACCTACTTTCCCATGTACATGATTGTTTGTACTTTGTATCTACGTCTGCAAACATTGAAAAAAAACATTGCATTGTAGAATATGAAGGATTGATATGAAAATTGTTCTGCCACGGCTCTATCATGATCTCTTCGAATTTCATGAAAGTTTTGAATTTCCCTTAAAATCTTTGATTTTAAACAAATTTTCAAGGAATTCGAAATTAAAAAAGTGTATACATTAGGTATATACGGTAGTATCTAGTATCTATCATCTCTGAATTGGTCACCTTTGATGCAATCCTTTTGTCAACAACTTTATTATTGGACGTTGGGATAAATGTATATATTGGGGTGAGGAATAAGTTCTGTCACAGTAGAAGGAAATTTTTAAAATTTTATTTTTTCAATTAAAAACCCTATTTGAATTTGGTGTTAAATGAAAGCCTAAAGTCTGAATCTTATAAAATTTTATAAAAAAATTTAGCTTCAATTTTTCCTGTCGAAAAATTGTCTGTAACATGATGGCTAAATGTGTAGAAATTTTTATCGATTTATAAAAATTGTTGTAAATGCAGAGAAAAATGAAAATACTAGTAAATGACAGGCATAGACTATCAAATGTGGAGAATTTGAATCTAATCTTAAAAAATCGAACCGCCTTAAATTTTAAGGTGTTTCGAGCTATCAATATAGTGGTTAAATTTCATTATTTACCCTGAAAATCACATTTTTGCAAATAAAACCAAAAGATTTAAATATTTAATTTTACTCAGCTCACCAAACTCTATCGAATAATGAATAAAGTTATCGATAAAATTCAATTTACGAAAAAATCATTTTTTCGACCATACTTACCGAAGCAATTTTTTAGAAAAAATGAAAAATTCAATAATTTTCATAATTTTGAACGAGTTATTTATATTCTATCCGATAGAGCTCGGCGATTTGAGTGAATTAAGATTTAAATATCCATTTTTAATTGACAAAAAATTCGACTTTCTTTATACAAATCTAAATTTTCCATACATGGGGGCAGATGGGTTTAGGACAATTTTTCAACAGGAAAAATTGAAGCTAAATTTTTTTAGAAAATTTTATAAGAATCAGGAGACTTCAAACTTTCATTTAACACCAAATTCATTTAGGGTTACTAAATAAAAAATTAAGATTTAAAAAATTTTCTTCTACTATGACAGAACTTATTCCTCACCCCAATATTAGCTTAAATTGTTATTATTTTTTTGGTAAATAAATTTACTTATTTGTTCAAATATCCGTCTTGCTTAAAAAATCAAATATTGCTAAAATTATAATCTTTGGCCATAATTATTAGTCTTTGTCAATTTTAAATATTTTTTTGAAAGGATATTTTGGTTTTTATTTTTTTTATTTATAATTTAGTAGTTCATTTTTTAATCAAATGAGCTTCAAATATTTAAATAATAAAAATTATATCTATTTATTTTTCTTCTAATACATTTGGCGCCACAATATAGTTATTGCCATCTTGAAAATTTTATTTATAACAACTATTTTATACCATTATTGTGAAGAAACAAATGATCAAAATGCGAATGATATTTTATCCAATCATCCGATCAATCTGATGGTGACCACTAAAGCCCATATTTTTAGGTGCCAAATATATATTTCGTTAAATAAATGTAAATAAAAATATATACGGATTATGCCCAGAAATTCGGGCGCTCATGTTCATTACTTAGCCCTCATCCATTCCAGCGCCAATAATCATTCTTCTTCTCATCATTGTCATTGTTTTATGCTCATATCATCAGTGTTTGGTCATTTGTGGTGGCAACGGCAACTTTTTCAGAACACCAGTGATATTGGCATTGACAGGTGGAAGCGGTGGAGGCAAAGGCATAGGAAGGGCATCAGGCACCTTCTTATCACAATTGTCTAGATTTAAAAAAATTCTTAAAAATTCCTAAAAATTCCTTGGGTTTTTGATTTTTTTACTATCAAAAATTGATTATGCCTTCTTGTGTGTAACACAAAATATTTACATATGTTGTAATCGATCTTGAATTTCGAATTCGGCTAGCCGATCTTGAATCCATGATCCGGACATTGCCAAACATTTGCCAAACATGGGCGGTAAAATGGTTTGAAACCAAAAAACAATTGTCAAAACTGGAAAGTTTCAAAACATCTTGTTCAGAAGTACATGGTCAAAACATCATCTAGGTATGTTTTTATCGATGTTTTGATGTTCCGATGTTCCGATGACATAATTGGTCATGTTCAGATGAACAATATGTTTCGAAACTTTCAGAAAGTGTTGTAAAGGGTGCTATGTCATTAGTTAAAAACCGCCATAATGGGCGTTAGTTAAAAAACCACCATAACCTAAAGGCTTCTCCAAATAAACTTCCAGCGATAAAATTGTGCAGAATTTTATGCTCTATCTTTTGGTATTTTTAGTTTTTTGTAATTCTAATTAAAAGTTCGAAATAACCCCCCAAAAACCCTAGTTTTCGATATTTTCGAAAATTTGCAAATTTTTTGGCCGAATTTCAAAAAAACTAAAAAACCAAAAGATAGAGCATAAAATTCTGCACAACTTTATCACTGGAAGTTTTGGTATAGCAAATTTTAATAAAAAGTTTTTGGAGAAGCCTTTGGGTTATGGCGTTTTTTAACTAACGCCCATTATGGCGGTTTTTAACTAATGACCCAGCACCGTTGTAAAGCTTTCAATCTAATGGTTTGGTTTTTTTGGTTCTCGAAGTTACATTTAAAAATAGCCACGTTTGGCAAATGTTTGGAAATGTTCAGATCACGGATTCAGGATTGGTTAGGTGAATCGACTTATGAATAGCCTTTTACCTTGTAATTACTTCAATAAAACCCTCCCTACAAAAAGGCCCCTCCTTTAATGAACCCCCCTCTAGAAAAATTTAAAAAAAAATTAAAGAAAATAACCAACAAAAAACCCTCAAGAAAATCCCTCGTGGGCTTTCATAAATTTCATTAAAAAAAGCTAAAAAATTTTTTTGACTAAGGTTGAAAAATAATGCCCTCATCCTCGCCGAATCCTTCTCTCCAAAAAGGCCCCTCCCCCCTCTAATGCCTAACCCTCCAGCAGAGAGGTATTGAACAATAAACCCTCCAAAGAGGTATTGAACAATAGACCCCAGCAGGAGGTTAGAGGTAGAGGTAATACGGTAGGTTAAAACTAGGGTCGCAACTTTTATGCGCAAAAATTTCCCAAATATGCGCATAAAATATGCACAAAAAAGTGCCAAAATATGCGCAAAATATGCTCAAAATTTCCAAAATATGCACAAAATATGCAAAAAAAATTTGACTAAATATGACCTAAAAATGCAAATTTTTTGCTCAAAAATCGTAATAAACTATTTTAAAGCGAATTTAAGCATATTTAAGGCATTTAAATGTTAAAATTAAAGTTTGATGACTTTTTTACACTTATGACTTTTTTCTTGCTTTTTTGAAGTTTTTTTGAAAAATAATGCATTTTCTTGAAAAATTTGGTCATTTTTTCTTTGAAACTTACAAATATTTAACCATTCTGGAATTTTAATAAAAACTCCAAAAAAAAATCCGAAAATTTCAAAAAATTCAAAAATTTTTTCCAAAATATGCTTAAAAATTGCAAAATATACGCAAAATTTGCCCCAAAATGACCAAAATATGCTCAAATATGCGCAAAAATGCGAAATATGCAAAATATGCACAAAAAGTCGAAAATATGCAAAAAATATGCAGTTAGAAATCCATGCTAGAGCGTTCAAAACATGCTAAAAACATGTTTTACGTGATTTTCAGGCCGTTCTGAGCCAGCAAAAAAAAATATGCATTTGCATAAAAGTTGCGACCCTATTAAAACTGATAATTGAATGACCACACGCGAATGTCCAACCCTCAAATCCACCTGTTTCTGCATCAAGCGACGCAACACAGCGAACTTGGCCCTCCGTTTTTTGCTCGATCCAATCGCAATGGCGAGTCACTCGCATGTACTCACCCGGACCCACCCAATCTGGGTTAGTTGTAATGGGCCGTCCGCCGGCCGACAACACGCCTACGGTGAAGCACCGTTCCATTGTTCCTGTTTTGTCCGTAATCTGTGAAAAGACAAAAACGTAAACTTTTACAATGATATTTTCTTTAACAATTGCCTTGGGATAAAAAATAGTCAATTTTTTAAGAGGATAGAGACAAATTTTTTTTTAATTTTTTTAAATTTTTTTTAATCATCCATTCCAATCAAAGATTATTAAAAACTAAAAAAAAAGAATAATCTTTGATTGGAATGGATGAATTAAAGTTAAATATAAATTTTGTCCTTAATTTTTTAAATAACATTTTGAAAGATGTAATTCATTTATAGACAAAAATCTATTCAACTTTTAAATAAGAAATAAATATAAATTTTTCCCTATGTTGCAGTCGTAGAATATATAATCCTTTATTTTTAAAAAATAATTGGTTATTTTTCATTTTAAGAACTTTAGAAATTGTCAACATAGAAATCTTTAGACATTTTTTTAGTATAGATATTTTTGTCTTATTAAATTTTAGACATTTTGTAGCGTATACATGCATGATATCCATACTTGCACTTTTAGCCCAAACGCCCATTTTGGTATTTTTTCCGTTTTTGCACTTTTAGCCCAAACGACATAGCACCATCGATATCATTTAGACCCATATTTATTCCAGATTTTTTTCCAATGAATTATTCGATTTCTTAGATTCTTTAAACGCCCCTCGTGGCGGTTTTTTAAGGTCTTACATAATTACCATGTAGCATCTGACCCGACCCAACACCGTTCAAAGATTCACACGGCAGACCAACATGGGCGCGACAGAATATCCTAATTGAATTACGAAATGTCCAAAACGAAAAATCGCCATTTTCAATAAATCCCTATTTTTTCACTGTTATTTCCCCAACCATGAGCAAATGCTTATTTTTAATATATACAAAAATATTATACACATTTATATTAATATATTACAAAAGTTAATTAATCCGATTCCAAATGATTTTTTCGAGTTTATGAGTCGTTCATCTTATTCACGTTTTTTATGCTCCCATAGTAATCGGCAAAATTTCTGATGCGTTCCCACATACTTTTCTAGGTTTTTCTACAAAAACTGGTAGAAAAATATTTAATTTATAATGTGAAATAGTGCTTTGATCCTAATTTGTAAATTTTTATTAAAAGTATGTAGGAAAACTTTAAAGCTTTAAATTTTAATTCGATTTTCGGTCTAAAATTGTCCGGAATTCGAAAAACTGAGTCTGCCATCGTGTTAAGCACCTCCGAAAACCCCCGAGTGAAACGCGGAATCTAAAAAAGTGAAGAATTTAATGGAAAATTTTTTGTGACTAGAACACTCCAAAATTCATTCAATAATAATTCAAAAATTATTCGACGCGTAGCGGATTTGAACCCTGGCTCTTCACCATTGTAAATTTATCATACTACCAATTGAGCTAAAATGACAGAGAGACAATAGAATGACCATCGTTTGCTGGGATTGGTCTGCCGTGCCACGGTCAGATGATTCACACCAAATGCGAACCATCAAAAATATTAATACGAAAAAGAATAAAAATTCAAAAAAATTCACATCAATTGAAATTTTAGCTTTTTAATGAAAAATTTAAAAATGGATTGATTTATCCTGTTCGATTTATCCTGATACAAAAAGCATTGATATTACTGAATGATCAATTATAGCAAATTATAATTCATTTTTTTTTGATCCCAAGCTTGGACTCTCAACTTGATATTTTCTACCATTTGGAATCAATTTTTCGGAATTTAAAAAAATTTAGTGGGAAAAATATCAATATTTTTATGCCGAAAATGATTATTTATTTATCTAATACAAAAAGCATTTTTATATGAATTTTTATTAAAAAGTATAAAATAATTTAGATTTTCACTGCTTCAAAATTCATCTGAAACAGAGTTTTTGCAGGTGAAATTAAACCAAAAATAACAAGGTCCTTTGAATTTCAGAATAGATCCGCGGAATTTATTGCAGCAAACATACATAGAATATTAAATGAAGCTACTTATTTATATCCAGAGAAATCGCATAGCCAAATAAATCATTGGACACTGTAAAATTGTATAGGATCATAAATCGGATAATGCCCATGAATCTGCCCTTTATAGATCATTTATGGGCTCCTTATAGCCTTCATCATTAAGGGAAAGAAGGCGNAAAAAAAATAAAAAAGGTTTACATTTATTTTGACACTTTTTTCAAACGACCAAAAAACGATGGATTTTTTCATTTGTTAAAACTTAGAACCTTTTACAATGGATTCTTAATTTGCCTATTTTGCTTTTTTCTACCACTCCCGCGCATTTCCTGTTGCATTTGAGGAAAAACTTTTGCTGGGGACCCCCCCCCCTCAACTTTTTGTGCTACATCTGGGAAAATTATCAAATTTGAGGGTTACGGTAGAAAATCGAGGTCTACGGTAGGATTTTGGTCAAAAATCGACCAACCCGATTCTGGGCCCGCCGATAGCTATTGTTTTAAAGGCCTAAATTGAAAATCGGCTCCTAAAAAGCACTGCTCAGATATGTTGGCTAACTTTTGGCCGAAAAAATTGGGGGTCAGGGGGTTAGTTTTTTCTGGAAAATTGTGAGACTGGAGACTGGATAATCATACCTACAGGTGCGTGTTTCACGTATTTAAAGAAGGTTTAGAGCTTAGCATTCAATTACAAAAATGTAGAGCGTATGCTAAAACAAAGTTTAGATCAAAAAATTTTGACCTTAGGTTAGGCCTAAGAAAAATTTTGGAGAATTATCAGGTTTTTTGGAGGCCTAATGGAAATGTGATTTGTACTGATTTTTTAACTAATTTATGGCACTCGGGGGTTTTCGAGGGTGCTGAATCCGAATATGACATCAGATTATCAAGTCATTAAAACCTGTATTACAACCCACGAGGATTATATTTTTCAACCCCCCTCCAGAGGGGGGGTCTATTACAGGGGAGTTCAATTGCAGGGGGGTTATATATTTCAACCTCACTGCGGAGAGGAGGGCACTATTTTTCGACTCCAATTTTTGAATGATGGGATTTAATTGTGGCCCTTCAAATTTTTGTATATTTTGGCGAAATGTCCAAAAATATGATGATTTATCCCTCTTTTCTCTTTTTACTTCATTCTGGTTTTTGTTTATTTTTTTGGATTGTCGACTGTGTAATTTATTGTTGAAAATTAATTATTATTTATGTTTTGTTTATTTTGATGCGGAGCGCGAGTACATTGCCAGCAGGAATCCGAAGCCACCATCAATGGAAGTCTATTTGGCATGGATTGTTCAAGTGAGTTGTTTTATTTTTTGAAACATACTCAATTTTTATTCACATCTGTAGGCATGCGATTCACTCTCGAATGACGCCATCAGAAAGTCATTCCGTGACTGTGGAATCACGCTGAATTCTGACGGAACAGAGGACGAGGAAATCCATTGTTTTAAGGAGCACGGACCAATTCCGGAGGGAAAAGAANAATTACCCTCCAGAGTGGGGGGGGGGGTCTATTACAGGGGTGTTCAATTGCAGTGGGGGTTATAATACAGGTTTTACGGTACTTGATTTTGCTCAAAATGATGTATTTTGTATACCTATATAATCACCTAAGCTAACTATAAGCTATAAAAACATGATTTTTGATGATAAATAAAATACTTGATTTTTTGTCAAAATTTGATTCCCCAAATGGCCGATGCTGGGGCCCCATGTGGCCGATGCCCCCTTCTAGCAACCGAAGGTCCCCTCAACGCGAAGCGCTTTCCCAACCAAAGATATGTATCCGCGCCTGATGTGCCCGCTAATCTATCAGGGGCTTAAGCTTTCTTTACTTAGTATATCCCCGGCAATCTACGGCTCACTAGTTGGAACCTAAAAGAATGACCGTGACTCAAATCGGAACTACTACTAAAAATGTTTAAAATTTACAAATTCCATCATATGGAAACAATAGAGTGCGGAATTTTTCAAAGATACGTTTTGCTTACTTACCTCAGGGCACATGAAGCGCATGAGGCCACGGTGCGCAATCTCGGTGGGCCACCGGGTGTCGCTGAGGTTGGTACGGGGTAATGGTGTCAACTCCGTCACGCCATATCCGACCACCTCGGCTCGCGCTTTTTGGCTAGCAAGTTGTGCCTCGGTGGAACTCAAATTGGTGCACTTGTCCGACTCGCTGAAATGTTTGGACAAACACACGGGTTGCACTTCCGGCGTGAAGTTCAATGGGTGCGCCAGTTTCAGCAGCGCAACGTCGTTCCAGATGAAACCAGGCAAAGCCGGGTCCACTCTGAAGTCCTCGTTAACAATCACCTCACTGATGTTCAGGACCATTTGTTGTGGTGGAATGGTCGTGTTGTGGGCAACTGGGGAAAAAGAAATGTATGTCATACTTACATTTTTCCAGGTATTTTGTCCAATTTAGAACTCCATTTATTAAACTTTATTATCTTTGGTTATCACCAAAAGAGACTGAGACTGACCAACTTGGTCCCTAAGTGTAAAAATTCGGCCTAAATTACAACACAAAAAATGCTCTTGGTATCAAAACATAAAGCATAACGTGATCTTATCATCTAGATGAGTCTATCAACAAAAAGGTATGCCAAGATGATCACTTGTGTCGGCCTTTTACTGGCACTATTGATTTTACTTGGCCATAATTTTTTGCAATAGCTCCAGTCGTCCTAGGCTCATTTTGTAGCTATCTTTTTCTGCGAATTGTCAATGTTGGGGTGGTCAGTGACTCCTCCTGTTGAATGATTAACCACTTGTCAGGAGTTATGGCGCATATTTTTGATGATTTTTTGGTGCTAAATCGCCATTTCTCCAAAAGTACCAAAATAGTTCTTTCTCCAAAAAGTTCAACATGCTGTCCTTAATTTAAAACTTCTTTTAAAACTGCTAAGCCAAGTCTATAAAAGGAATTTAACTATTGAATTTTTGAATTTCAAAATTTTATAAAAAATACGTTTTTAAGAAGTAAAATTTCTAAGAAAATTTAAAAATGAAAAAGTCAAAAAATAGAACATAATTTTCTGCCCATCGTTTTAAAGTTTTGACTTAACAAGGTGTAAAATGTCTTAAGAACATAATTTTCTGCCCATCGTTTCTAAAGTTTTAGCCTAACAAGATGTAAAAAGGTATTAAATTTATGGACTGCATATTGGCACTTTGTTTTGGAGAAACGCACTTGGCACTTTCGGAAGAAATGAACCAGTATGAAAAGGTGTTATTAATTTGATCCGAATGTGAAAAAATGGTTAACATGCATGTATACACACAAAACATCTAAAAATCTTGCAAAAAAATCCATAAATGCTCCAACTATTTCGGACTGTCATTACTTATTAGATCCTCACGTTAGAGATGTAATTTTTTAAAAGTTATATTATTTAGCTTTTATTTCAAAAAAGTCACGAAAACTAAAATACATAAAATATTAAGCTTTTGAAAATTTTGTAAACCCGTAAAAATATTTTTGCAAACTCTGAAAAATATACCTTTAAAAATTGCCAGCTAGGTTATAAATCCGAGAAAGATTAGGTCTCGTGATCTTAGGTCGCTTGATTTTAGGTCGGGGACTCTAAAATGAGAGCATTAGGATTCGAGTGACCGATTCCCAAAAGTTTGATTTTTAGACATTTTGTAGGGTATGTATACATGCGTGCTATCCATTTTGGCAATTTCAGAAGAAACGAACAGAGCAAGAGAACATTACTTATTATTCGAAATTGTGAAGCATTATAGGTTTTCCAGGTAGTAAGATTTTTCACAACGTGAGCGGCCGTCAAAATCCAATGCCGACCAATAATGGAGCCCGTGGCGGGTATTCTGAAATTTTGGCCAAATAATTTGGTGCCATTTAATTACTATGGACGAATTATTGGTTTAATTATTATTTTTTATATTTTATCAAAAATATTTTTTCTTTTTTTTCATTTAAAGTTTGCTTTCCAAAAATTCGCCGAAAAAATATATTAACTAATCAGTTGATCTTCTAATAACTTTTTCTTGGTTTTTCGATTTTTTCCGATTTAAGTGATATTCAAAAAAATTGAAAAACCAAAATACAGACATATTTCCTGCAGATATTTTGCCTTTTGAAAGTGTTTAAAATTTTTTTAATGAAAATGACAATTGTTTAAATAATTAAAAAAATCCACTGAAAACCCTAAACTGGACTAGAATCAGTAGACATACCTCGTGGTATTGGCCACAATAACTCGGACGATCCATGGATTCTGTTCCCTGTTATCCAACTGGACACCGTTGATCACCATGGAGATTACAGATTCGGCTCCCGTACGGTACTCGTTCAAACTCGCTTTGTCTATTGGAGTAGGACCACTCTATAATTTAAAAAAATCAAAAATTTTACTTACTGATAAATCCGAAAATTAAAAAATAAAATTGTTTCAGATAAGCAAAATATAATGGAGCCTGATCACCGGAGAATTGAGCAAAATTCGAAAAGGAACTAGGATTAATGATTCCTTTTTGATTTAGATAAAAAAAAATTGTAAATTCGGACATTTTTCAGAAATCTCGAG
>LDKF01003900.1:0-12903 GCA_001026735.1 Rotylenchulus reniformis | reverse complement strand
TTTTTCTTCTAACTCCCATCCTGATAAACCAATATAGTTCTTTGCCACGTAATACAGATATTCTTAAATGATGAGTTATTATGCAAAGTTCTCACTAACCAACCGTGCATTCCTGGAGGGGCCCGATCTATGATGATTGACATCCCTTTGCGTACCATATCCACGGGCAAAAATGCTAAACTGATGGTCCATCGAAAAGTCCGTCGAACTTCTTCATCCTTCCAACGTCTGGCCAGCCCCAAATTCTTGATGCGGGAAAAAAACGATTGTGCCAGATGGAAGAGACACGTTTGGATCCTTATTCCAGGAAAAATATCCAAGAAGGCGCTCATCTCAGCCTTTTCAAAGTCCACGACAACTTAATTAGAAATAAAATAAAAAAGGAAAAATAGTAGTAAGAACCCGATTCTGGTGACTGAGCTCTGATGCCGACGGCATTTTTGATCGCAGCCAAAGCTTCCAAATACTGCTGCTTTGTTTTGCTGGTCATCAACGCATGAACTACCGGCATCATTCTGTGTTGCACAAAAAACCCGATGACAAAAAGTTGCTGAAAGACCCTTGGAAAAGTGGCAAATGTGGCATCGGCACTCCAATGCTTGTGGTTGCGGAGGAAGTCAAGTCCCTGGGATAAAAAAGGAAAATAAAATTTTTGAAAAAAAATAAAATCTTAATATTTAAACCAAGTTAAAAAACTTACTATTTTGCTGGCGAAAATCAGTACTCGCTCTTTGTCACCAGGGCGGATCTCGGCTGAATCATAGATGAGAAATCTTCAAAAAAATCACATTTTTTTTCTCTATTATGAATACTTACCGATGCCCGTCCTTGTTGCGCAATTGTTCCGGAATTGTGATTGCTGCCGTGTCGTTGTTGTTGAGTGTTAACCCGAAAGCTCGACGTCTTCTTCCCGCGTATTGTCTCAGCCCATCTTCCGTTGGCAGGAGAACAAACATTTCGTCCGATGCATCCGACTTCAGTTCAGCGACCAACTCAGAGATGGGTTGGTTTGGTTCTTCCCTCACACGCCTTTTGAATTCATTAAGTCGCTGCTCTTTCTATAAAAATTTATTGGCTATTAATGATAAAATTGTAATTTACCTGATATCCTATTGGTTTTGGCAAATGGTTGTGGTGATCCGGATCCTGATCTGGTAAAATATTTCCTCTTTCCATTTGGTCCGTCGTTGTTTTGGCCAACACTCTGCATCCTTTCTTGAAATTTTCGCAGTGCCAGTCAATGCTTGTCCCTTTAGATCTCTTTTTTAAGAACCGGAAACCTAAATGGGTTTTAGATATTTTTTAAAATTAAAAATCCCCCCATCCCTTACCCTCATGCCAAAGCACTTCGACTCCTTTTCGTGTTCGGCCAATTTGGAACACAATTTTCTGCTCATCATCTGGCTGTTGGCGATTCTGGTTGTTTTGTTCGTCATATGGCGCCTCATTTTCGATCGATGGTTCTCTTTGACGACGACGACGCTTTGCTTCCGGCCCATTAATTAATTGTCGGACTGTAGTCATTTTCTCTAAAAATATTTTTAGCAAATAATGTCGTTTCTAAAAAAGTTTGGAGGCTGATGTTCTTAAAAATTTAACAGGCTAAAATTGTTATGCCAAAATTTTTAGATGATTTTCAAAAAAAAACATTATTTTTGATGTCAGCATCAAAAAGTGACGTCAGCAGATGACTCGATACGGCAAAATGGATTCAGAATTGGATTCCCCAGTGGAGATGATTTTACGAGGATATTTTTAAATTTTTGAAAAATTTTCATAAAATTATGGAGGTAAACTACTGTAAAATTGCTTTTTCTACCTAAAAGTTAGGAATGGATTTTTTATTTGAAACGAAAAAAAGTGTTCGTTGAAACGAGAGAATGCTCATGAAAAAAGTGTTGAAGAAAACGAAAAGAGTGCTCATGAAAAAGAAAATAAGTCGCTAATTGGTACTGTAGCACGTCCGCTAACCTTTGGGTAGAAAAAACAATACTAGAGTACCCAAGTACTGGTTGTTTTAAAAAATTCACTGCTTTTTCTCAAAAAAATCAGATCACAAAAATGCATTTTTAACCATGGGTTCTGCATAATGATTCCATTTTAAACTTGGGTTCTAATGAACATTTTCGGCTTTGGGTTCTAATGAACTGGGTTCTAATGAACATATTTGGCTTTGGGTTCTAATGAACATTTCCGACTTTGGGTTCTAATGAACATTTTTGGATTTGGGTTCTAATGAACTGGGTTCTAGTGAGGTGTAGCCTTCTACACATCGAAATAATTCTAATTCGATGTTAGCATCGATGACGTTATAAAATCGACAAAAACATCGAAATGTCGTTCCCTACTCATAAGCAGGGACCGAAAAATATGCAAATGCATATTTTTTTTTGCTGGATCAGAACAGCCTGAAAATAACGTAAAACACATTTTTACTAGTAGTATGGTTTGAACGCTCTAGCATGGATTTCTAACTGCATATTTTTGCATATTTTCGACTTTTTGTGCATATTTGCATATTTCGCATATTTTGCGCATATTTGAGCATATTTTGGGCATTTTTTGAGAAATTTTTCATTTTTTGAGAAATTTTTGCTTTTTTAGGAAATTTTTGCATTTTTTGAAATTTTTCGGACATTTTTCAAAAAAATGGCCAAATTTCTTAAGAAATCACATTGTTTTTCAAAAAATCTCCAAAAGGCATGAAAAAGGCCAAAAATGCAAAAAAAGTACCAAAGTTAATTTTAACCTAAAAATGCCTTAAATATGCAAAAAACCACTTTAAATAGTAAAGAATTACTTTTTAGGCAAAATTTTTGCATTTTTAGGTCATATTTTGCAAAAAATTTTACGCATATTTTGTGCATATTTTGGAAATTTTGAGCATATTTTGACCCTTTTTCGCGCATATTTTATGCGCATATTTTGGAAATCTTTGCGCATATTTTTTCGGACCCTGCTCATAAGCATACTGTAAAATTGTTTTTTCTACTTAAAAGTAAGGAATGGATTTTTTATTTGAAACGAAAAAAAGTGTTCGTTGAAACGAGAGAATGCTCATGAAAAAGTGTTGAAGAAAACGCGCTGCCCCAAGATTCGTCCCGCCAAGATTCGTCCAAACCAAGATTCGTCCCACCAGCCAAAAAGCCAAGATTCGTCCCACCAGTCAAAAAACCAAGATTCGTCCCGCCAAGATTCGTCCCACCAGCCAAAAAGCCAAGATTCGTCCAATAAGATTTTGCCATGATTTTGAATTTAAAAGAAATATTTTTTGGCACGATTTCTTAAAGCGAAAGAAAATAATGAAAATATTTGTTAGAGAATATGACCATTTCATTAATTCATTATACGTAATTTCGATTTCCAATATCGGCATTTCGAATCAGAATAAAAACCCAAGCCTATAAAATTCCAAGAGGCCTGTAATTTTTAAAATCTGAGTTCTATACGAATAAAAAAAATTTTTTTTCGGATCCAATACATTGAAAATTATTNAAAAGCCAAGATTCGTCCCACCAGTCAAAAAACCAAGATTCGTCCCGCCAAGATTCGTCCCACCAGCCAAAAAGCCAAGATTCGTCCAATAAGATTTTGCCATGATTTTGAATTTAAAAGAAATATTTTTTGGCACGATTTCTTAAAGCGAAAGAAAATAATGAAAATATTTGTTAGAGAATATGACCATTTCATTAATTCATTATACGTAATTTCGATTTCCAATATCGGCATTTCGAATCAGAATAAAAACCCAAGCCTATAAAATTCCAAGAGGCCTGTAATTTTTAAAATCTGAGTTCTATACGAATAAAAAAAATTTTTTTTCGGATCCAATACATTGAAAATTATTTAATCTAGTATGTATTGTTTTTTCTACCCAAAAATTAGCGGACGTGCTACAGTACCAATGAGCACGCATTTTCTTTTTCATGAGCACTCTTTCCGTTTTCTTCAACACTTTTTCATGAGCATTCTCTCGTTTCAGCGAACACTTTTTTTTCGTTTCAAATAAAAAATCCATTTATAACTTTTTGGTAGAAAAAATAATATTACAGTAATCTCACGCCTCCTATATAAGCAAGCCATTTCTCACTGTCATTGCTCATTCTCCGCTCATTCCTCCCTTTGCCTTGTTCATTATTCTATTTCATTATTCTATTTATTGTCATCAATAATCTATTATTCTTCATTGTGTCTCTTGGCGGCTTCCGACGGGACCAGGTCATAATGTCGACCGGACAAAATGTCGACACAGCCAAAACGGACAAAATGTCGACACAGCCAAAATGGACAAAATGTCGACGGACATATTGTCGACTGGACAAATTGTCGACACAGCAAAAAACGGTCAAAATGTCGACACAGCCAAAAACGGTCAAAATGTCGACGGACATTTCGTCGACACAATAAAAAACGGACAAATCGTCGACAACAAAGTGATCAATGAAAATGAATTGGTCCCATAAATTTTTATCCTTATTTTCATGTAATATTTTTTTCGTAAGCACTTCATCAAAATCCAAATAAAATTATATAAACATTGTAAGATAATAGATGATTGATCATTGTTGGAAAATGGGTAAAATAATAGTTTGGCCATCAAAAAAGTTAAAATCAATTTGAGAAACTAGTTAATTGAAAAAACTAAGGTTTTTAGACCTATCCTAAAAAACCTTATCACTCATCATCATCGTCTGAATTTTCGCCGTTTTGAATGTTAATGTTGCCAATGTAGTGCTGCATATGGACACCCAACAGGGCCAAAGAATCCTAGAAAATAAAATTTTAAAAGATTTTGTTAGATAAAAAAATCGCCTCTATATTTTCGTATGTTCCCCATTCGGCTTCCTCTTCTAAAATCTCGCGGATCCTCCGTTCTTTGGCAATGTTCCTGCGATCGCGACCCTGGTTCATTTCATGGAGTTCTGCTGATCGGGAGCGGTCCAACTGCTTCTCAATGTCGCCAATCAAGGCCAACAAAAATGATGAAATCGGGGGATGATGGTTCAGGGTCCGCTTAAGGGGAAAAAATATTTTTGAGTATGATTATTTGTAATTAAAATAACACCGCAAAATGTCGATGTGTCGATTCCATTGCGTTGTTAGTTTTCTCTAGCGCACGCCGTGCCCTTTCGTGGTTGCACCAGAAATTTATTGGAAAACGCGGCGGCTTGATAATTGGTGCTTCCCAGCGGGGTGGAATTGCAAAACTGCTGCTTGTTTCGGCAAAACTAGGGGTAGCAGGACGAGGCGAAGGGTAAGCAAAAAGAAAAGATTCCGGGTCTGGCGCACTGTTGATGGATGCTCGCGTGAATAGACTTGAATTGGCGATGCCTATTAGAGAAAAATAATGTGAAGAAAGAAGTGAAAAGATAAGAATGTGAATAAAAATTTAAAAATGACTTACGAATAGGACTTTGGCGGTTTATGCTTATGGAAAATGTCCGTCTGGATTCAGTGCCCCTCCTAAATGCTTCAATTCCCAACTCCACCTCAAAATCTGTGAGCCCTATGTAATTTTTTGCGACGTATTGTAGCCAATTTTCTGTGCCGTCGGGTGCCCTTTCGATTATTGTTGCGAATGCTTGACGCACTATATTTTCCGGAACAAGTGCCAATGACAATACTTCCCTTAATGTAAAAAAAGTAAATATTCGAATTTATCTAAAACCGGACCAAAATATAGTTTGGGCTGCCTCCAATTGAACCTCATCATCTCCGTAAAACCTGTCCAGTCCGAACTTGCGCCATCTTCTCCATAGCGATTGGGCAAAATGAAAGGTGCAGCCACTCAAAGAAGCGTTCGGAAAACTATCCTCCAGCGAATTGATCTCTCCCTTTTCAAAATCGCATATAATTTCTTGTGGCGAACTTTGGATGGATTTTTTAATTTCTTGTAGAACTTCTTTATAGTAAAAGGATTCCTTTGATGGTAGAAGGGCTTGGGCACAAACGATGAGTCGTTTCTTCACAAATGCTCCAACAACAAATAATTGAGCCCATGGGTTTGGCGCCACACTGAAAGTCGAATCGATGGCCCACCTTTTGCTTTTCTTCAATATTTCCAGCTGCTGTAAAAATAAAATTATTTTACAATTATTACTCTATCCCGACCGTAATTAGTTGTTTTAAAAATGAAAAATGATGTCGTTGTTTATTGTAGTAGTCGTTTTTAAAGTTGTTTTTTACCTCGGAATGGGAAAAAATGAAGACTACATCATTTTGGCCCCTCCAATTTGGACTTCCTGCACACCTGTTTTGCTTACTATCATAGAAAATAATCGAAGATCCGTCCTTTTTGTACTGTTGTAATTCCTCCGGAATTCGGAGAAACATTATGTCGCGCCGGTCAACATTGCCATACCTTTTGTTTCTTCGTCTGAATAGTAGATAAAATTTCAAAAAAACGATTGGATTGGGACTTTTACCTTCTCATCATCCGCTGACATGCTTCGTCAGTTCCAAGTTGTACAAATGCATTGTTATTCAGCTCTGACCTGACTTCTGCAAGGACTTGACTGGGCTTCGCTCGTGGATCATTGGTGATGACTTGGCGCAATTTTTGTCGTGCAGATTCTGCTTTTCTCTTCGCTGGGTTTGCCATGCAAGTATGGGTTTTTCCTAATGTGCCGATCAATGTTCCATCATCCCTCTCTTCCTGCAATTTTGCGACCGCCGGACATTGTCGATTGCGACATCGGAAAAAATTCCCTTTGTTTCTGGTGTAGCAGTAGCCTGTGAAAATTAAGAAAAATATAATAACTATCGATTCTATTCACCCTGATGCCAAAGAGAACGTCCCCCTTTCTGTGTTTCGCCTTCTAAAAATTCAACTGTTAGCATTGGCTCTTCATTTTCATTTTGTTGTTCAACATCTTCGCCCTCTGGCTCTTCATTTTCGTTTGAAATTTGGCGTCCATCATTGGTTTCCTCAGAGGGACGGTGGCGTTTCCTTGTCCCTTGTAATCGCTGCAATTTTTCTCGGGCTCTATTCATTTTCGTTCTTTTAAAAAACAAACAATAATGTGAAATAAATTTAAATGAATTCAAAAATATTTGATTAGTCAAACAACAAATTCGAAATGAATAGCAATAAATTTTATCATTTTTTTTATCGAATTAAGTCCAAATGAAAATAAAATAAGCGAAACAAATCCTTTAGCAGTGTTGCAAATTTTATTAATCCTGCTGAAATAAAAATAAATCCGTGTTACTGAAAATGATGATAAAAGATAAAATAATGATGACAAATTCGGAAGAAAATATTTTTTTTTCAATTATTTAGAATTTTTGGGCAAGTCGACAAAATTGTCGACATTTTGACCTTTTTTGGCTGTGTCGACATTTTGTCCGTTTTGGCTGTGTCGACATTATGTCCGGTCGACAATATGTCCGTCGACAATTTGTCCAGTCGACATTATGACCCCCTGCCCTTCCGACGACCCAAGGATACAACACGACTTAAGTCTTTTTTGAATTTTATAAGCTCAAACTGATAAAATAAAATCCAAAAATTTTTTTCTATTCAGATATTATTTAGATATGGCATCAATTCGTCAAAAAATCGAACAACAACAAAACCGGAAGGCACCGAAGCGCCCAAGGGAGCCATCCGACCTCGACAGCAGCAGTCTACTGCCCGTGGAACAACAACAACATAATGAAGACCAATTTGATGAATCAGTGTTCGAGGCCGAAGAGGAAGAAAATCGGCCGATCATCGAATTTCAGCGTGGAACAACAGAGAGAGGAGCAGTTTGTTTTTGGCATGAAGGTAATTTGAACTTTTAAAACTGAGTTTCAGTATCATTAATACTTGTTTACAGGCTTCCGCTACACACGCAAGTTGGGCAACCTGTTCCGCTGCTCGAACCGAGACTGTCCGGCAACTGCCAAATTGACGGATGAAGAAGCAGACAGTGGTGAACTCGGGCCCAAGGAACACAACCATCTCCCAGATCCAGCGCAACGCCAGGCTGAGCTCAGACGCAATGACATCAAAACACGCACACGTAACAACACGCGCCAGAAACCATCCAAAGTATTGGCAGAAGTTCGGGCGAGCGCCAGCGATGAGGCATATGTAGCCATGGGCACTGACCATACACTCAAAGAAATGATTAGACTGTGAGTTTAAAAGGAATTTAAAAATTTTTTGAAAATTATTTTTTATATTCAGTCAAAAGAAAAAGGTGTACGGCAACGTCGCCGAGCCGACCCGCTTGCTGTCGTGCTTCCGGATGCACTGCTGATGAAGGACGGCCAAAGCACTTTACTGTATGATAGCCGGACACAACGGGCTGGAGAGCAGGATGTGGTGCTTGTCTTTTCACACCCAAAAGTAAGTTGAATCTTATTTTTTTTCTTTATGGTTGTTGGATTTGATTATTTTATCTTTTTAGTTGTTGGACATCCTGCAGCAGGCCCGCAAGTTTTCGGTCGATGGCACCTTCAAGGTCGCCCCGTCAGCGTGGACGCAGGCATTCGTGGTGGGCGCCTTCATCAATCGCCGACTGGTCATGTGTGCGCACGCATTGTTGCCCGGCAAAAATCGACGCTATTACGCGGAAGCACTGCAAGCCATCAAGGATGCCATTGCCCCCGCTGCTCCAGCAAGAGGTGGAAATATTTAAAATTTAAAAGCTTTACCCCAATTATAATTTTTCAGTGATCAGCGACTTCGAAGTGGCCGCTATCCAGGCAATGCACGACACCTTCCCCGCAGCCGTGCCGACCGGGTGTTTGTTTCACTTCACCCAGGCCGTGTTTAAAAAGTGGCGGTCTCTCGGACTTGAGCAACTCTACGCCGATGATGATGAGCATGGGGAAGCGGCACGGAACAGCTTTAGGTCAGCCTTTGGGGGTGCATTTGGAACAGGGGATGAATTTAAAAGATTTACATTTGTAGGATGGTGTTGGCACTTGCTTTGATCCCCGTACAACATGTTCGTCGGGCCTTTTCACTCATTGTCAGCCATGCGCCGGATGGATTGACTGCGTTCTTTGGCTACTTTGCTCGCGTGTACATCGGATTGGATGGCTATGAAGTTGTGATGGGAGCTGACGCCTTCACGCCGGATGCAGAGCGCAGTCGACGGAGCTCCATATCATCAGCCTTGGACCACAACTACACAAGCGGAACCATCCAGTTCGGCCTTCCTTCGCCTGCTCCATCCACTCCGACAATGTCAGTAACCACTGAATCGGCCATACCTCGTTGGGAACTGCCAATCGTCCGCCATCCACGATACGCTATGAGCTTCTGGAACGTCCACGACAGAGCCCGTTCTATGGTGGAGAAAACGAACAACGCGATGGAGGCTTCGCATCTCCAATTTTCGGTGTTTTTACAATTTATTTGTATTTTTCCCATGCTTTTGCTCAAAAAATAGTTAAAAAAGTAAAAAAATCACAAAAATCTTTTTTTGGTTTTCAAATGAAAAGGTCCCTCCTGTTAAATTTATGGGTTTTCAAAAGTAACCTTCTTTCCAGTAGCGCCGAAAGTTTTTTTAACCCAAAAGTTGGAAATAAATTTTTTTATTTGAAACGAAAAAAAGTGTACGCTGAAACGAGAGAATGCTCATAAAAAGTGTTGAAGAAAACGAAAAGAGTGCTCATGAAAAAGAAAAAGAGTGCTCATTGATAGGGAACGACAAGTCAATGTTTTCGCTGATCTAAAAAGGGTATCAATGGTCGCATTGATATGAACGGACAGAATGCCAATCAACCCGCCATAAGTGTTTATGAAATAAACTCCTTTTTAACAAAAGAATAATTGAATGTGAAAGACGATAATGATTAAAAATAAGACAGATAAAAAATATAAATAATATTTTGATGTGAAATAAGAATGAAAAATAAAAATACTTAATAACATTGCGAAATGAAAATATAATGAACAAATTTACATATGTATTAAGTTTATGTGACTGGAAAAGAAAGAATTTTATTTACGCCTAAACGATGAATGATGAAAGATCAGAAAAAAAAGGAATTAGGAAATGTGAATTATGCTATGAGAGAAGTTGTGACTATCTACATTATCGAGCGTAGTTGTAGTGGAGAATTTTTCGGACCTTTTTATTCGCAATTCTTCTGCCAATTCTTTCATATTCCAAATTTCCATCTTTTTGACCAATATCCACATGTACACTTTTTTGGCCAATACATTCAAATTCCACCTTTTTGACCAATATTTCACATTTTCACTTTTCCACATTTTTGGATGACCTAGTAAAAAATAACAAGAAGAAAAAGATTATTAGTTTATTCAAAAGAAATAGGAGCAAGTCAAAACGAAGTAATTTGGCATATATTGGAAATGATTCAAAAAATTTTTATGTAAAAAAAATAAAAAAATTATATTTATTTTTTGTCTTTATTTAAATAAAGATATTACAAAAAATAGATGTACACCAATTGGGATTCGAACCTGTGGTAACCAAAGAGAAACCAGTGGTACTAACCTCTAGGCCATCTAAGCATATATGTCTGACTACTTACTTTCTCTTGAATTGCATTTCTTTAAAGGAATGATGATTTGGTAAAGAAATTTTTGAAGGCGCTTATGGCGGGTTGTTTGGCGTTTTGACATTTATGGAAAATGTTTTTTCGGCACGAAATTGAATCAGCCTTTTCCTTTAAGAAAACATTGACTTGTCGTTCCCTACTCATTGGTACTGTAGCACGTCCGCTAACTTTTGGGAACCCAAAAAAAAAATACAATACAATTTATACCTGTATAAAATACAATACAATTTATACCATCATTGCGCTTCAATAAAAACTCGAATCTTTAATGCTAAAAACTGAAAAAAANCAATTGGGATTCGAACCTGTGGTAACCAAAGAGAAACCAGTGGTACTAACCTCTAGGCCATCTAAGCATATATGTCTGACTACTTACTTTCTCTTGAATTGCATTTCTTTAAAGGAATGATGATTTGGTAAAGAAATTTTTGAAGGCGCTTATGGCGGGTTGTTTGGCGTTTTGACATTTATGGAAAATGTTTTTTCGGCACGAAATTGAATCAGCCTTTTCCTTTAAGAAAACATTGACTTGTCGTTCCCTACTCATTGGTACTGTAGCACGTCCGCTAACTTTTGGGTAGAAAAAACAATACTAGAGTAAATATGTAAATAAACAACGAAACCATTTCATTTAATTTATAATTTGGTTATTCATGAAAAATTGATTTTTATCATTTAATGATAATTAGAGGTCGGCAAAATTTTAAAACCTGGGTCTGGGTTTCAAAAACGTCTGGGTCTGTTGTTTTCAGGGCAAAAAACCCAGAAAAAACCAAGAAAAACCCAGGTCAAAATGGGCCTGGGCCCAGTCTGGGTTCTGGGTTTTTTCATAATGTGTGATTTTGAAAATTCAATTCTAAAAAAATGGAAAAAATAGTGTAAAATATCTAAAATAAATGAATTAATATATTACAAAGTTGGAGTAAAAAAATTCAATTTTACCTTGAAATTTTGTATTTTTTCAGAAAAAATCTCTAAAATCGGCAATTTTGAAAAACCCAGACCCAGAAAAACCCAGGTCTGAACGTCTGGGTCTGGGTTTAGAAAAACCTGCCACCCATGACTCCACATCGTCGGCGCGGCAATAGTCCTGCCTCAGGTGACAACGGAGTGGTGCGTATCTCGGTGTCCCCCGGAAACTGGCCACCTGCCTTGGTCGTCGCTGCGTACCGTCCTCCTTCACATAGCGACGGCACATCCAGAAGTCGAGCATGAAGACTCTGCGCTGTTCCCCCCGCTCAGTCAGTCCAATCGAATAGTTGCCAGGTTTGATGTCCCTGTTGTGTGCGAAAGGGTTGGTTACCGACAAGTAGGCCGACATTTGGTGCAACGGCCTAAGTGTCCAGACCGACATTTGGTGCAACGGCCTAAGTGTCCAGGCCGTCCGGTGGTTTTCTTTCTTTCTAGTCAGAAACGGTTGTCTGTGTCGGTTGGGANGGCGTTTCCTTGTCCCTTGTAATCGCTGCAATTTTTCTCGGGCTCTATTCATTTTCGTTCTTTTAAAAAACAAACAATAATGTGAAATAAATTTAAATGAATTCAAAAATATTTGATTAGTCAAACAACAAATTCGAAATGAATAGCAATAAATTTTATCATTTTTTTTATCGAATTAAGTCCAAATGAAAATAAAATAAGCGAAACAAATCCTTTAGCAGTGTTGCAAATTTTATTAATCCTGCTGAAATAAAAATAAATCCGTGTTACTGAAAATGATGATAAAAGATAAAATAATGATGACAAATTCGGAAGAAAATATTTTTTTTTCAATTATTTAGAATTTTTGGGCAAGTCGACAAAATTGTCGACATTTTGACCTTTTTTGGCTGTGTCGACATTTTGACCGTTTTTTGCTGTGTCGACAATTTGTCCAGTCGACAATATGTCCGTTGACATTTTGTCCATTTTGGCTGTGTCGACATTTTGTCCGTTTTGGCTGTGTCGACATTATGTCCGGTCGACAATATGTCCGTCGACAATTTGTCCAGTCGACATTATGACCCCCTGCCCTTCCGACGACCCAAGGATACAACACGACTTAAGTCTTTTTTGAATTTTATAAGCTCAAACTGATAAAATAAAATCCAAAAATTTTTTTCTATTCAGATATTATTTAGATATGGCATCAATTCGTCAAAAAATCGAACAACAACAAAACCGGAAGGCACCGAAGCGCCCAAGGGAGCCATCCGACCTCGACAGCAGCAGTCTACTGCCCGTGGAACAACAACAACATAATGAAGACCAATTTGATGAATCAGTGTTCGAGGCCGAAGAGGAAGAAAATCGGCCGATCATCGAATTTCAGCGTGGAACAACAGAGAGAGGAGCAGTTTGTTTTTGGCATGAAGGTAATTTGAACTTTTAAAACTGAGT
>LDKF01003899.1:0-18421 GCA_001026735.1 Rotylenchulus reniformis | reverse complement strand
GGTTCCAAATGGTGGCCGAAGAAATTTATTTCAGGATTTTAGATGCAAAGAGGGAAGAACCATTTATAGATTTTCAACCTTTCAGACTTTTAGGATGATGGCGGAGCAGATTTTTCAGAAATTTCAGCATTCCTCTGTTCTTAAATTTCAGCTTTTAGGGAACAAGCATAACCTTTTGGATTTTTTCAGCACTCCAGCACTTCAAAACTTTCAGATTTTAGAGTTCCATGGGTGGCCAAGGAGAATTTTCTTTTCTGTTCAGCTTTCAGAATTTTAGGTTCAAGGAAAGGCCAAGCTCCGATTTTTTCAAATTTTCAAGGGTTAACTGATGGCGAAGCAGTTTTTTCAGAAACTCAGCATTTGCAGCTTCATAATTTTCAGATTTTAGGGATCCACTGTCCAAGCATAGCCATATGGATTTTTTCAGCATTTCAGTCAATTTTCAGATTTTAGAGTTCCAATGGATGGACAAGGAGATTTCTGAATTTTCAGCATTTTGCCATTTCGAATTTCATGATTTTTAGAGGGTTCGAAATCACGCGCCTGACATCTGGAGATGCCACTCATTTTACAGCACTTAGGATAACTTTTTCCCATTTAGCCACCGGCGCTATTCCGCGCGCAACCCTGCAGTCGGCGGTGCCAGTGGTTGGCCCATCGGTGACTTGTCAAGCGCGTCGTCTCTACGTGGGCAACATTCCGTTCGGGTCCAACGAGGACGCTATGCTCGACTTCTTCAACCAACAGGTGGGTTTGGAATTAGAGAAAAAATTATTATTATTATTATCTTCAAAAATAATTCATAACTTTTGAAAAACAAGTTTATCGGGTAATTTAATAAAAAAAAGTTTTAATACCAAATTAACAATGACAAAATTAATTAACCGATTTTTTATTTTTTTTTTGTAAAGAAAAAGGGATTAATAATTTTTCGAATTGCATACAGTTTATTTAGTATTATATACAGTATCACATGAAAAATCATTCCATTTAATGTATTTTTTTTGACATTCCTGCCTTTTGAAATCATAATTTAGTAGTTTCAGTAAATTTTAAAATTTTTATATCGCTTTTTAGGGATTTAACCATTTTTTCCCAAAGATGCACCTGTGCGGGCTGGCCCAGGCCCCGGGCAACCCGGTGATCGCCTGCCAGATCAACCTGGACAAGAACTTCGCCTTCATCGAGTTCCGCTCCATCGACGAGACCACCGCCGGGATGGCCTTTGACGGCATCAATTTCATGGGCCAACAGCTGAAAATCCGCCGGCCCCGGGACTATGTGGCGCCCACCACCAACTTTGAGCTGCTCGGCCGAATGCCAGGTCCTAAATTTAACTATGAAAATAGCAAAAAAAAAACACGAAAATATGAGATATGAGCAAGCCTCTGGCGCCATACCCTCCGAAATTTTTCAGAAGGTCCTGGATAGGAAAAGGGAAGAAAAAAATGAAATCAATTTATTTAGTATCTATCATAATTTTAATAAAAAATTTTAAAAAGAAACGGGCCCATTCTCCAATTATATATCATCATTTTTTGCTCTTCTTTTTCCCTAAAAAATCGATATTTTCGAATTCAAATTGCCATTTCCCCCGAAATCTGGCCCCTGGATATGGGATATGTCTTGGACTTAAAAATTAGTCTTTTTTCTTTCAAAATCTTTACATAATATTATTTTCAGTGTCCAACATTGTGGTGGACAGTCCCTACAAGCTGTACATTGGTGGTCTGCCCAACCACCTGAACGCGGACCAAGTTAAGGAGCTGCTGACCGCGTTCGGCCAGCTCAAGGCATTCAACCTGGTCATGGACACCACCACCGGGCTCTCCAAGGGCTACGCCTTCTGCGAGTACCTGGACACATCGCTGACGGATCAGGTGAGAGGGAGGTTTTCAGTTTTTACGACCAGTTTTTAAAGGATCTTAAACAGCGAAATTTTATCCGTCCATGTTCAGTGGTTTCCCTGGACCATACATTAACAGGGAGGGGTCAGACTGATCCTTACGAAATACGATTGACGCCTAGGAGGTCAGAGGCCAAATTTTTTTATGAAATAACCAAAATCGCTAAAAATAATTTAAAAAAGTTTTCAAGATTTTCGGTTATTACAAATTTTTAAAAAAATAATTGGACTCTTTTCCTTTTCATACTTAAATTGGCTTTTTAGCTCAAGGCATGTTTTATTTCTTTGACGCAACACTATTAGGAAGGCACCCCGACCCCTCTACCCAATAAAGACCAAATTTTCATAATAAAATGTAAATATTTAACAAATTCGAATTAATTCGCAAATGTGATTTATTAAATTTNTAAATATTATTTATTTATTTTGCAGAAATCACGGAGGACATCCGCGATGAATGCAACAAGTTTGGCAATGTTATCAGCATGGAAATCCCACGCCCTGGCTACGATGAGCGCGGTATCGGGAAGGTAAGAAAGCTTTTTCCGATACCGAACTATACCTTTCATCAGAATCCATAATACTCGCTTAGAAAATCTTTGTTTTTCTCCCAATTTTCCGTTAACTTGCTTACTAAAACTTGAATCATTCCATTAAGGTGTTCGTTGAGTTCCAGTCCAAGGAGGAGTGTCAGAAGGCCCAAGCGGCGCTAACTGGGCGCAAGTTTGACAGCCGAGTGGTGGTGACCAGCTACTTTGATCCGGGTGAGTCGACTAGAAAATAATCTTTTTGAACCTAATAAAAATTGCGATATCTAAAATTAAAAGGGTCATTCATGCATTTTCAGACCTTTACCATCGCCGACAATTCTGAGCACACTTTCCAAAGCTGCGTGTATGATCAATATTTTGATTGGATCTGATCATGGATGATAAGGGTGCCGCAGGCACCCAAATTCCCATCCTCTGATTATTTTGTGTTCATCAATTTTTAAAGCTGGATAAAATGTTTGGTCAATAAATCAGTTTTATAATATTATATTGCCATTTTTTGACATCTCTGATCGCTGATCAAACAATATTTTCCACTATAAATTTTTGCAAAAACCAAGATATTTTCGAAAAATTTCAAATCTTTTTGTCGAAAATTCGAAGCTGAAGACCAGAAGATGGGCGTTGCTCATGTCAGTGGTCGTGCTCTCGACAGGGTCCTGGTCGTTCTCTGGATTCGTTTTTTGTCTAAATCCCTAATATTCTTCGAAAAATTCAAATAAATTTCGGCAAAAAATTTTCGTACATCTCCACCAAAATTCTTATCATTATGCATGTATATGCAAAAATAGAGCATGGTATTGATGGTATGGTAATATGCTACCAAGAATAGTATAAAAAGCCAGAGTATCCCAGAGGAAAAAGTGTATATTATGCTGATAACAAAAGTTAGACATCGGGCAAATTGCATTATTAATAAGAATGAGAAGTAGAAAACGAGACTAGTAAGATACATAATACTGTAAGAAGAGAGAGAAAGGAGAAAAATCATAAATACTCTTGGTAAAGTCAAAAAAGATCTGTGACCGTTTATGTTTAATCAATGCTCCAATGGCGAGAGGCGGCACACGGTGTTGTCCTTCTTCTTGTCAAGCGCTTAACAAGAAGATCGGGTTATAACATGACAAGATCATTTTTTCATTTTTTTCTTGACATTTTCTTACCCATTCTTCCCTAGATCTAAAGCTTTTTGACAATTGCTACGCAATGCTTACCATGCTTACCCTGTTTTCTTAGCAAGAACTTTTAATTTCTTGTCATCTTTGGTCTTACCGGCGAGCTGTTGTTGGGTGCCCACCACGGGTGTTCGGGGCGGGGATGGCAACGGGGTGCTGTTGTTCTTCATCATCATGCGCTGCAGGAACTCGTCCACCTCCTTCCAGCTCAGGTTGTCATGCATGGTCTCCAGCGAGCGCAAAGGGGGCCAGAAACGACGGATTTCTGTGGGGGGAAACGGTGTGGTTCAGTGGATATTTGAGTGATTTCCATGGGTTCGAATCCAAAGTCCAGAAAATTCCAGAGTTCAAACGATTTTGGGATGGGATGGGTTCCGGTTCCAGAAAATCAATTTTAGCATTTGAACTCCAATCTCTTCCCGAAATTGCTTGGTTAAGTGGGTTTGCCTGGAAATATGTGATCGTGGGTTCTATTCTTCACAAGAAAAATAAATTTTCCCTTTTTCTCACCATTTACAATGAGCTCATCGCCTGCATTGTAGGTCTGGAGCCGTGGCGCAGATGAGGAGCGGCCAATCACCGCGGTGGCCAGTACAACGGAGGCTAAATGGGCAAAAAATCGCATTTTCGGTTGTTGTACTGCTTGAACTTGTTGGATCTTGATCTAATAAGTACTCACTGTTTGTGGTCTTTATCATGCCCTTCTGGTTGTTGAACTTGCCCATCAAGACGTCGGTGCTGATCAGACTGAAGGCCAAAAAATGAAAAAAAAATGTTGATTTTCCTACCGATTCTTCGTTTCAGCTGTCAGCAAGTTCACGGTGTGATGCTTGAATCGATATGGAAAACGCGGTCGACGTACTTAAAATTATTTATTTATTTCTGTCTAAAGAAATGGAATCGACTCGAGGTTCAAAATCAAAGGCAAAAAAGTTCAAAAAAATTTTCTACGCCAAGCGGATTTGAACCGCCAACTCTAAGTCTACCAAAATCAACAGCCTATGCGCTTAGCCACCCGGTGCCTCGTCGTCAAAAAATCCCAAGGCTTACGCGCTCGGATGTGCTCCTCCATATCCTCGTCCTTGATGGTTGAAGAGGACTCCTTGGTGCTGATTCGTGCCTGTTCCTGCACCGATTCGAGCAGTCCCTTGGCCTTCGGTTTCTGCTGGTCTCCACTTCCCTCTGCGTCTCTGCCGCCCTCTGCTGATCTGTCTGCTTCTTTGCCCCCTGCTATTTCGACATTTTTGTCGTCGTTGTCTCTGTCTTCACTGATGCAGAACACGGAGGACAATGGGACACGTTGTGGGACAAAGTTGGCATTATTTGTGGAGGTGGAACAGGCACTGTCCCCGGCGTTGTCACAGGGAGTAGTCACTTAAAAATTATTCAAATTGGCGCCATTTTTAAAGATCAGAGATCAACTATCCACCCCTGTCCTGCTGCGGCTGGTGCTGCTCCTTCTTGGCCTTCTTGGTGCTGTCCTCCACCAGCTGCTTGGCCCACTCGCCCCGGCCATGGCCCACCGTCTCCTGGCCCGGCTCCACCTTCAGCTCCTCCACGCCATGTTCCAGTTGTGCAACACCATCTCGTGGACTCCTCGAACCCCTGCCCTCCTCCTCCTCATCATCTTGTTGGAGCTGTTCAATGGATTCCTGTTGCTGTTTCTGTTGACGGGCCAATTGCTTCTCGTTGCCGAACACATCGCTCATCGACTTCACAATGGACTTGCGACGTTGGTGTTGTTGTTGGGGATGGGGATTATGATGAGATCCTTCTAAAAAAGATTTTTAAGTAATTGACGCTTTTCTAAATATTTCAGGAATTTTTCGAAGCCATAAAATGAATGGTATCAAACGAAAACTTAGTCTCCAATAAGAAATGTGCAAATTTTCTAACTTCAGGTTTTCATATCGAAAAATGGTATGTAGGCAAGTCGACTTGATTACTTGATAAATTAAATTGTTTATAAATCGGTATGGTCATAGTCAATCGGGCGCCAAGAACACATACACATTCCGACCATTTAAAAATGATTCGCCCTGATTTTCAGGGAGTTGTTCGACACGATGTTCGAATTTTGTCCTTGATCCCAAAACTTGAGTAAAACAACCACCTCTAGGCGTTGATGTCGCTGTGGACGCCGCCGATGAGGTTGCGGATTGCTGGCAATGTTTCGGTTGTGTTGCAGGTACTGCTCCATCTTGTTGTTGTTGTGGCTGCTGCGCGTTGCTGCCGCTGATGCTACCGCTCTGTTGCCGGTGGTAGATGATCCGTCGGACAAACTCGCTGATCCCGGAATCTTGTTGTTGTTGTTGTGATTGTTGTCGCTCCGGCGACTTGTTCTTGTTGTCTGCTTCGGTCGCCGTCGTCACTGATGTCGTTGACCCTTCCGGAGGCTCCGAATCGCGCTCATAGGTGGCGTGCCGCTTGCGCGCGGGCATCGAACTTTTTGCGGTCACGGATGGCGGACTGTGCCGTGCCAGATCGCCCTTGCCTGGAAAAATGGAATCGCCCTTAGCAAAAATATAAAAGGACAAACTTACGGTAGGGTTTTCCCCCTCCGGCAACAGAAACTTCGTCTAAAACAACCAGATTGACCGCGTTCTCCTCCGTCAGGTCGTCTTCATCATCATCCTCGTCATCATCATGACTGCTTCCGGCCGTATGATGTTCCTCCTCGGCATGTTTCGATGTTTGCTGTTGATTAGACTATAAAAATGCGTTTTTAAAATTATATTTGGCCTTTTTCTGGGAACGAAAAACAGTAATGGTAGCTAGGGGAGGGAGGAGGTTGCGCAAACTAGAGACCGGACTAAACGTTCAAGCAAGATCTTGACCAAGATTCTTGAAAAATCTTGAAAAAATCAGAAAAGGTTCTAAGATTCTTGATAAATCTTGTCTTGGTCCGGTCTCTAGCGCAAACCAATATTTTGTGCAATTCAATCTTGAGAAACTCTATGAAATTTTGGGCTGCTGCTTGTTCTATCCTATGATATTAGGCTATACAACCCGCCGGGAAAATCCGGTCTATGTAGTTATGCAGTTGAAGTTCTTTATTGAATTCCAAAAATTTGTGCAAAAATCTTGAAATTGCACAATTTTTCTCCTATAAAATTGCATCCGCATAAAATGGTTCTTTACACTTACTTTTCCATTGCCTTGCACTGCTTGTTTGGTTTCTGCCGCCATTGTTTGTTGCGATTGTTGCGGATCACGTTGCGGGGAAGGTTGTTGTGCAGTCACCGCTACCGCAACAGCTGTCGATGACTTGCGCGTGGGGCAGTCGCTGTTCTGCGAATAGTCGCTTTGGGCTCCGCTGTCAATGTCCGTGGCCACAGCTGCCAAGTGTGTGGACAGGGTGTTGAGTGCAACGGTCGCCGCCGTGTCGTTCTTGGCCCCGAGGTCTGTGGTCTCCTGTGTTTGTGCAGGGGATAACAAGTTCAAGATCTTTGCTAGGCTAGAGGCTACTAGGAACAATGTTTTTTCTTTTGTAAAATCAGGATCTAAAAAGAAGAAGAAATTTTACAAAATTTCTCAACTCAATATTTCCAAGATGGGCTTGGATATTTAGGGAGCTTTTGGATCCAAAAATTGGAGTCAGAAAAATTTTGTTCAAAGTTCACAAAGACCATTGGGCCCAGGTAACATGGGCGCAATTCGCCAACTAGTTTGCCTAAGTTTTAGGAGGCTATTATCCTATGGACCATTAAGTTCCCTTACTATCAGCCTAAGAAAATTTAGAGGTTTTCGTCAAAATTTTTTGCGATTTCCGTATGAAATCCTTTTATATTTATACTCCTTTAGTGTGTATTTAAAAAGAAGTCTCCTTCTCTACCTTGTCACTGCTCGCCGCGGTGTCCACGCCCGCACTAGACGAGTGCTGCTTGCCCAGGGTTGCTGTGGATGTACTGGTGCTGTTGTGCTGCTTGCTGTTGCTGTGGTTCTTGTGCTTTGAGTGTTTACCGCTGTGCCTGTGGCTGTACCGCGACTCATAGATGCGCTCCTTCTCTGTCTAATGGGAAAATACTGCAATACTCGCCTCCGAGAAACCAACGGGGACAGGCCCATAGCCTAGGGGTGATTCTCCCCCCCCCCCCCCCCAATCATCCGAACTGCCAGGACCAAAAAATGGAGTCCCCCTGTAAAATTTTTTGTGACAAATTTTGAAGAAAAAATGACAAATTTCCTTTAAAAATGTGAAAATTTCTCAAACTTTTCTCCGAGACCTCCTTCGATTCGACTCCTTCCCCTTGATTTCCCTAACCCCTCGGATTTTTTCTGGCCACGGGTTTGATCGCGGATCGGATTTTTCGAGTGATTAAAAAATTATAATGCTCCTATTACATACAACAGTTTCATTAAAACTCCACCTGGAAACATGGGTATAGTCCGGGCGAGAATAGCAGCTCAATGTGGAACCGATCCTTGACGTCTTTCTTGAGTGGCGGCGCTGTCTTCTCCTTCTCGTCTCCCGTTTTCGGGGCCTTTTCCTCCTCTGTTCGACTGTCTTCGTACACCATCAACACCAGCTGGGTCATACTGTAAAAAATAATTGTTTAATAATAAATAACTCCAACCGATAAAATTTTTTGGGGAAAGGGAAAAAACCAAAACATAAAATTTCGCAAAATACTCACTAATTGAACTCGGTGACGCCGGACAGGAAATTCATGGCCCTTTGCCACTTCTTGTCATCCGGCGAGCATAGGCCTCCGTAGCGGATCAGGTTCATCAACGTGTGAATGTGTGATTCTTCAACCAAAAAATGAATTTAAGTATTCATGAATTGTGGCCAATTACAAAACCAATATTATGGCCAAAATATAGTGGTGAACTATGCCATTACGGGGTGCACATCATTTCCCCCCCGTCGTTTCCCCCCCGCGGCACAAAAATAATTATAAAATAATTATAACTTTTTTCAGGGAAGCTCTAGAGAAATGAGTTTGGTGTCAAAAGATAGCCCTAAATGTCTGCTATAAATTTGTTCGAACACCTAACCGATTTGGCCAAGTAGAAAAAAAAGTTATGGCCAAGTTAAGCCATAAAATCCTGGTTTTGGCCAAAGTTCTGGCCATAACTTTTTTTCTACTGGCCAAATCGGTTAGGTGTTCGAACAAATTTATAGCAGACATTTAGGGCTATCTTTTGACNGGGGGGAAACGACCGGGGGGGGGGAATGATCTGCCTCGGCCATTACGAATGATTATGGCTATAATCTAGTTGAAATAGGCCATTATGAATCGACAAAAAAAGAAGTTCCATTTGTGAGTTATGATTGAAAATCGTGATACTCAAATGTCTTTTGTCGTCAAAAATTTCCCAAATATTTTTCTCATTTTTGACTCACCGCTGGTGAAGTAGAGACGCGTGCGGACGTGCCGCATCGGCGTCGCGATGCCCTCCGACGCGCGCGGGTCCAGCCGCGTCAGGCTCTCGTCCTCGCCCGCCGTTGTGCTCTGCACGCACCGGTGCAGGTCGTTGCGGATCTTGGCCAACAGCGGCGTGCACACGCGCTGCGCAATGCAGATCTTGCTCTCCTCACTCACACCGTACTCCTGCAATGATTGATGATGATACGTGTGATTATCAAATTTCAGAGGGCTAAATAATTTGTTTAAAAAATTGGACCTGTGGCACCACAATGTCCGCCATGTTTTTCACACAAAGATAGAACCGCTCAAATTCGCCCTCGTTGTTGACGCACAAGTCCGGATTATGCTGATGAAAAAAAGGGGAAAATCGAAAAAATTTCAAAAAAAAACGAAAAGTAAGTTTCACAGGAGGAAACTAGTATTTTGTTAAAATGTTGAAAAATTTTGAAGGGTATGTGTCTGTTTTTTCATGCTTTTCCCGAAATTCTTTAAAAAGGCGTTTAATTCACCAAAATTTCGATCAATTATGAAATAAAACTTTTTGTAAATTGAATTTTTTATTTTTTTTTTAGTTCTGTTCTATACACCAACTTCCATGTCGTATTTGATGTTGTCATAGATGTCCGGGATCTTGGAGATGTCGAACTCGAAGCTGGCCCCATCGCCCACAAAACCACCGTTCTTTGTTGGTTTCCGGAACTCACGCAACTCCTTGGTCCACCGGCGTTCTGCCAACTCCCACGACTCGTTCAGATACAGGGTTCGATCTGCTAGTTACAAAAAATGATCACAATTTAAAAAATCCAATTAGATGCGAACGATTTACCCGATTTAAGATTTTTTACCGATTAGATTTTTTCAATAAGATTTTGAAGAACCCAGATTAGAAAAGTTGAGGATTTTTTGGGGTATTTTTTAAAGAAAAATACAGAAAAAAAATCCAAGAAAAAGCGATCATCTCTTTTATAGGAATAATTTATAGGAAAAAATAGGAAAAAATTTCATCAAAATTTTGGTCATAGATAGAATTCCCTCGTCAGAAAGATGAATATAATGCTACAAAGATGGATCCAGGAATTGATTTCGTTGTAAAAATTTGATAATCATACGTATGTATGCCACCTGTGTTGTTCATTTTGTGCCATCGGATGATCTCGCACATCCGTTGCACATAGCCGGCGATCTCTTGGCACATTTTGCGCGGATGCTTAATGAACTCCATGGCGTTGTTCAGGGCACGCAATCCGAACGGGTTCAGTGCCTGGTAGTCGGCGGGCGTGAAGTCGCGGTTCTCCTTGAAAAAATTATTTATCCGTTAAAAATTAGCAAAAATTTTAAAGGAAAATTAACCTGCAGCGCCGAGTATAAGAAGGCCTTGACGTCATCCTGGAATTTGCGCGCATTGTAATCGTCGTTCAGCAGTCCGTCCGTGTTCGCCGACTTGACCATTTGCATCAGGATCGGGGTCAGTTCGCCTTCCAGAGCTAAGAGGCCCTGAAAAAATAAAAAATATAAATAAAATTAAATTAAAAATTAATATCAAAAAAAATTTTCCAACGACGCATAATAAATTTAAAAATAAAGGTCCTTAAATGGCTACACTCCATAGAACACTCGATAGATTATTGGTCATTCCCTGTAAAGCAATTAAAAACATGCGAAAACGGTTAGTTAAAAAAAAATCAAGATTTTCCAGAGAAATCTGAGAAAAAAACAAAATTTTCTGCATAACTTAGCCTGTTGGAATTTTGGTTTAATAAATTTTTATTTTTGGTATCCTTTAGAATCGGAATATTGGAGAAATGTACTATTTTACTAAAAAAATGAAAATTTAAATCACCCGTGCAAACGCGGCCGCGGTCATTTGTACTCGGCCCTCGTCGGATGAGTAGATCTTCAGGTCGTGGCGATAGGTGCTGTGCAGGCGCAGGAAGCCCAGGCCCTGGGTGTCCTCCGGCGAGTCCTTGCCATCGGTGCGCCGGATGCCCGGGTATAGCGTACGGAAAAGCTTGCCCAGAGCCTCGGCTTGCAAAACTCCTGCGAAAAATTAAAAAAATAAATAAAAAGTAAAGTGCCAAACAAAATAAAAATTGACCATTCAAAAAATCCATGAAATAAAAAAATAATGAAAAATTTAATGAAAAAAAGGTGAGGGAAAATTTCATCTTAACTAATAATTTTGAAATAAGCTGATTGGACCATTAATGGGAAAAAAATCCCAAGAAAAATTGGGTATATACCAGGGTGACCATCTCCAAACACCAAAATCCTGGCGCGGGATTCAAAAATCCTGGTAAAATCCTGGCAAAATTTTTCAAAATCCTGGTAAAAATCCTGGCACCAATTAAAACACAAATTCGCAAAATAAATTTATACTTCATATTTCTCTGCACTTGATACATTTTTGAGCAATTCGGAGTTGAAAAGGAAGAGATCATAGGCCTTAGAAGAATCGAAATCATGATTCATTTTAATAGAGACCAGAGAAAGATTAGAGGGGAGGGGGGGGGGGGGGNAGCCGGGAAAAAAATTTGAAAAATTTCTCGATTTTCTTACAGAAAATGGTCAGTTTTTTTTTTGGAGGGGGGAGTCATTTTAATTTTTGGCGAAATTTTTCACTAAATTTTCATTTTTGGATGGTCCGGCGGTCCCGATAGGGACCGCCGGAGAAAATTTTGAAAAATTATGGTATTTTTCTTAAGGAAATTGATCATTTTGAGGCAAACATAGGAAAAAGCTAAAATCCTGGCTTTTCCTGGCATCCAATGGAATCCTGGAAAAATCCTGGCAAGGACCCCCTTTTCCTGGCAAATGCCAGGTTTTCCTGGTAAAATGGTCACCCTGGTATATACTATCTTTAAAGAACAAATCATACAAATGCAAAAAAGATTTTTCCAATTTTGGTTGCTTTTTTGATAGAATAAAATTTTTTAGCCTTAAGGGGGGGGGGAGAAAAAATTTACCGAGAGGGGAATCGAACCTCCGCTGTAGTCCGCATATGATTACCCATTCGGACATGAGTCACTTACTAATTCTGGTCCCAGAATTTTTTCAGCACCATTTAACGCAGAAATTTCTGCTTTATTTCCTGTCCTTGCAGGCAAAAGATGTGAAATTCCAAAAAAAAAATTAGGACGCAAACTAGACCACAGTTCTTACCCGCGGTGGTCAGCTCTCCGCCCCACTTGAGGATCAGGTGCAGGGTTGGCACCGCCGCCGCCGTTGCTGTAGATGAACCGCTCTGGTCCTGGAGCAGCACGGGCACTTTGTGCTTGGAGTTGACAGCGCCCATGGTGTCCAGGTTCAGCGACTCCTTGCTGCTGCTCCCGCTTCCGCCATCATTGTTGGACTTGTGGTACTTCAGCTGCACCTTGCGGTTGATGCCCGAGAAGTGGCCATACCTGGAAATATCGCAAAATTTGAGGAAAAATGGGTTACAAATTGCTCAAAAATTCGGTTAAGGTCAATTTTTCAAAAAATTCTGCATGAGGTCTTGTGTTATATACAAAAAAATGAGAATGAAATGACACAAAAATATCACAAAACACCATAACCAATGAAATTAAAAATTAAAAAAAAAATTTCAATTTATTTTTAAATCAATTCCTTCAAATCAGAAGAACTTTCGCAATTTCCCATTAAAGAAAATCATCCAAGCCCCACGTCCTGAATCGTGTGTAGTAAAAGTCAATAGATCAAAATTTTCAGGGCATATTTTTTTGTTTCTAAATGTAACGAAAAATAGAAAATGCACATTGTTCAAAGTTAGAACATAATGTTTTGATAATCATACGTGGCAGCTTTTTAGGCGATTGGCCGCTGACGCAATTCATGTGTTGTCTGGTTAGTATTGTTTATTAATTTTTTTTAAATAAACCAAAAAATAATTATTTTTATCACAATAAAAGTGCTGTGATAGATGTGTGTGTGTGTGTTAGTGCAAAATAATGTGGAAAATGGCGAGTCAAATTGAGCAATGAAAAGTTAGCAACCAAACAAAAAAGCACAGAACAAAGTTAGCAATGGCACACACAATAACCAAAAATAAAACTGAAAAGATAGGTGGCAGATTAGTAAGTGAATATGTGTATGTACATGGATATCCCAAAAAGTTGATGAGCAAAATGAAAAGTTCACACCGCCAAATTCGAACAGGCACTAGTGAAACTAGTTTAGCTTTTATGGTAAACAATCATTCAATTTTCATATATATTGGGTCTTCATAACAAAAATTCGTTTAAAATTCTTATCAGCTTCAGAACTTTGCGCCCCAAAAAATTCACCCTCGTGATTTTTGAAAGAAATATTCCGCTTGAAAATTCGGCCAATCGTAAACCTCGGCTTTGGCTCTGAAAAAAACTCGTTGAAGACGAATTATCCAGTTTTTTGGAATCGGATCATGACCAAGATTTCACGACTATAAAGTTCGAATTTTTTTAAGCGGGAAAATCTCATTTTTCCATCATCTTAAATGGGATTTATCCTAAACGGGGTTAGAGATCAAAAAAAAAATCAATTGACACAGATATGAAAGGTAGTAAGGAAAGTAAACGAAAAAATCACAGACATTTCCAACACCGTGCGCATCTGCTCCCATGTCTTGATGGCCTCCTCGCACTGGTCCAGCTCGCGGTCGATGGCCTTCGCTTTTTCCGCCAACTGGTTCTCCGACTCCAATGATTGGTTCAGCAACGCCTGGCGATGCACCAGGTTCTCCTGGAGCAGTTGTCGCACCTGGAAAAGTGGCCAAAATGTTCAAAAAATTTTGTTATTTATTAATTTTATTAAGGGAAATTTTTTTTGAAAAGTCTTAAAACTTTCCTTTTCTCCTTAACTAAATTTTCCTTAAGTTTGGGTTGATACCTTAAAATTAATTTCCATTTTTTTAAATATTTGATGTTTTACATCCATTTATTTATCTGCATCGATATGTTAATTGCAGAATGGAAAATGGATCTCAAAGTTTAACAAAGGTATTCGATCAGATCAGATCATGGAATATATCGCAAAATTGATCACATTTTCTGATCAGAATAATAATGCCAAGATGGCCATGGCCACGTGAGTCTGCAATGTTTAGTTGAATTTAATTCTTAAAAAGGGATAATCATATTTTATGGATTTAAAGATTCCATTTGTTCCGAAGAAGACCTAATAAGCATCTAAGTCTAATAAAAACAAAACATCTCCAGATAAAAAAATCCCGGATTAAATAACAAAAAATTTTAGGTTTGATTCTTGGATTTTTCAACAAATTTTCACAGGCTTCGAATTTTTCAAAAGCGACTTATTAAAGAGTAGTTCAAAATAAACTCTATTTTATATTTTAATTTTAATAAAATTAATTTAGTCGAAATATTTTCTAAATCAAAAAATATGTCGAAATTAATCGAAATAAATCCGGCAAAACGGTCTAAACCATCACCTAACCCCTTAAAAATTGTGCCCCAAACTCACAATCTCCAGCACTTCCATCAGTTGGGTGGGCTTCTTGAGCTTCAGCTCGCGCTTCCTCAGCCCGTCGTACTTCTGGAACATCTTCCAAAAGCGGGCGTCCTTCACCGCCACCTTCATCTTCTGTTTGGGGGTCCGGTCGCCGTGGCGGATTACCGCCAGCACACAGCGCAACTCCATGATCTTGCCGCTGGGCGTGGACACCAACGGGGGATCATCTACATATAGATCAGCGAAGAAATTTTTCAAAAAATTATGTTTATAAAATATGGTTGATGAGCAATAAAATTTCAATAAAAATATTATTAAAATAAAAATCATCTAGGTATAGGCAGGTTGAAAACAAGTCTATTTTTCCGGGGTTTTCCGCTTCTTCCTAGCAAAACTCTAAGAAAACAGATCTATTCCAAAAAATCAAGCCTATAGACTTGAGTAAGCTAGAAAAAATTTGATGCTCATAAAAAAAGAACAAAGATAAGGAAGGATTCAGATTTTAAAAACTTTTTTATATTAAATAAACTAGTATTGGTATTATACAAGAATTGGTTTAATTTTTCTTCGGAAAAAGTTGTTTTTAGAATAAATTTCTTATTTATTAAAAATATGTTAAAAATTCAAAAATAGGAATTTATTATTTTTGCAGTTAAATGACCCGAAAAATATTGGAGCATAAACTTACCATCCTGGAATGGAATGTGCCATGGGATGCTCAACGATGTGGCCAGCCGTCTGAGGATGGTGTTGCCCAGAATTTTGGCGGTGTCCTCATAGTATTTTGTCGATGTCTTTGTGAAAAAACAGCTCAATTAAAAATTAATATTTAAATTTTATTTCTTACCTTAACAAACGAAAACCCATTCACATCGCACACATAGGAGGAGCCGTTGGCCCGAAGCAGGTCAAACCCGCAAACCGTCTGCTATAAAAAGTTCAGGTTTTTGCAAAAAAAAAATTTCGCATAAAAATTATTGAAGAAGCACCCCCCCCCTATAAAGCCCAGCAAATTCACCAACCCCAAATGCCAACACCACTCGGCGAGCAATGGTCTTCTCCTTGGCACTCAATATTACAGGATAGCGAACCTCCTTAAAGATGGAATACAGCAATACAAAAATATGAATTTTTTCTTGTAAGAATGGAAAAATCCTAATTTTCGAAAAAAAACTCACTTTCCCATCGGCATCCCTCTCCACTTTGCCGTCCAATCCGGGCGCTTTCCGGGCCTCCGCATGTGCATAGTAGGGTCCGACCGCGTAAACTTTGACGTCAGTTCCATCCGCCGGGATGAACTCCTCGTAAATGTAAGAGCCCTCCTTGCGCACCGTGCTCACCGGCGAGTACCAACTGCTCCGATCATTGACCTATTCAGGGGGTACGGATTAAGAAAAAAATTCTCAAACCCTAGAATTTTAGGAAAACTTTTTGCAAAATTTAAGTTCCAGTCAACATGAAATTTATCGAATTAACTGGGACTCTCGCTTAATATAAATTGTTTAATTTTAGTAGGAGTAAAAAATAGTGATGTCCGTTTAGTATTTTGTAATAATTTTTTTAACGAAAAATTTCTCATCTTGATAGACCTAATTTTTATTTAAAAAAATCTGGAAAAATAAAAAAAAATTCGACTGAACTCATCCCTAATCAAATGGAATTGTGTGAACACCTTCCTGAACAGCCGTTGTGAACCGCCGCCCACTGAGCTGGGGTAGTAGATGTAGATGTTGTGGTCCTCGGCGTTGACCGGCTTCTCCACAAATGGTTTGTTGAACACCATCCCGTTGACCTCGATGTAGTCCTCGTGCTCGTGCAGTTCATCACCGATCACTTAATTAACGGATCAACCATCCACTCAATAACTAATTTTTCCGAAATTGATCAATCGGTTAAAAACCCTAAATTAATTAATTAATTCTGAATTATTATTTTGAAAATTTTGGGAAAAAAATTACATTCGCCTTTTTCGTTGCGGATCAGCACACAATGCCGGGGGTGATCAACACCTGCGCGGGCTAATGTGCGGAATACCTTCCTTCGATCCAACTGTAATCGAAAAAAATTGATTCGAATTTTAAAAAAAATTTTCTTTAAAAAGTATTAGAAAAATGGCTAATAAAATTAAGTTTTTTGTCAAATTATGTATGTTCAAAAAAAAACAATTTTTAGTCCATATCAGTTTTCCATAAGTTAAATATTTTATTTTCAGGGAGACGGAAAATGGTTAAAAAAATCCGCCAAATTTGGGGAAAATGAATAAAAATAATATTGCTTAAAAATATTTTATTTTTAAATTTTTAATATTAAAAATTTTTGAGCCCACCAAATCGAACTGGCGGTGCAGGTCGTTGAGCACGTAGGGTCGTCGCAACTTCTCATATTCGATGGCCTTTTTCAGCGGGAAATCGGTGGAGTGGAAGGAGATCAGACAGTCGCACAGGGGCCACCGGTCCACCGGCTCGTTGAGCACCGTCTCCTCCGGGAACAGCATAAAGTCCAGGTAGTCCTGGAAAAAATTTTTGTTCTAATTATTTTTAATAAACAATAAAAATCGTCAAATGCTAAATAAGCTCTGAATTTCTAAAAAAAAAATTCCAAAATATTGAAGGTTATAAATTTCCCGAAAAAAGCCTTAAGCTATCGAAATTTTTTCTGAAATTTTCGCAGGTTTCGATTTATTCGAAAATTAAGCTTTAAACTTTCTTGGAAAAGCAGACCTTTCAAAATCAGGTTTAAAAATAGCAATTATTAACCCCAGAAGAGTTATCATAGGACAAAAAAAATCAAAAGATTTTACACCATACTCACCGTGTAGAATTCGCGCATTTTGCCCATGATGGAGCGCATCTAAAAAATAAATCAAAAATTTAAATTAAAATTTTTTTCGCTCCAAAACCCACCGGCTTGCTGTTTGCCTTCCTCTGCATTGCACAAATGCCAATCACGATCTGCAAGTTCCAAATTCTATATAAAAAAATAATAAATTTTTAAACTACCTTCTTGAACTCGCCCTCCCCCCCTGGCTTGGTGCTCGGCGCCATTTCCCCCTAGAGCCTGGAGGTATTATTATGGTCTAAACACTAAAAAAACGAAAATCTTATATTTATACAAAAGCGATTTCAAAAAAAATATTTGGCTCATCATAAGATCGGGCTGTGTACCGTGTCTGGGTCGGTGCCTGCTGCCTGGCTGTATTTTTGACCCCCTATAAAAGGGTCTGATAATCCCTTATTGGGAAATGGGCCAATAAATAAGAACAAGTCAATTCCGCCGATGATAAACCCTCTGTTCTTATCAGTTTTTTTCTCAGGATTTTTACGTCCTTATCATCAGAGAGATGGGGATCTATGATTTTGAGAAGAATAGGGAATGGGGGAACCCATAAAATGGGGGAAATGATTGACAAATGACAGGTATACAGAGTGCAACGGACTCATCATATGACAAAAAAATGTGCAAAAATTGGCCAAGTTTATACAACAGGGAAATTACTATCAGCAAATGTCCTCATGTGACCTAATTCAAAAAAAGCGAGAAAAAAGATGTAGAAGAGCAAATGGGATATGGCGGAATCGATGATCGCATCTTCCCCATCTGTGATCATGGCGGCGGTTTGCCCGTTGGCGGTGCAACTGAAAAGATTAATCCTTAAGAATCGATATTTTATGATCTCAATTAAAATTTTCCTTCTTATTTTATGGCCTATTTGGCCAATTTTATAATAGCCCGTTGGTTTTTTGCTCGCAAGTTTGAAAAAATGATGCGGTTTTTTGCAAATGTAATGGTGATATAATACTGATCTATTGTTTTTTCTACCCAAAAGTTAGCGGACGTGCTACAGTACTAATGAGCACTCTTTTTCTTTTTCATGAGCACTCTTTTCGTTTTCTTCAACACTTTTTCATGAGCATTCTCTCGTTTCAACGAACACTTTCTTTCGTTTCAAATAAAAAATTCATTTCCAAC
>LDKF01003898.1:0-14815 GCA_001026735.1 Rotylenchulus reniformis | reverse complement strand
AGTATCAATTTTTCGGCAATGGTTGCTTAATGCGGTCCCGAAAATTAAAATTATTTTTCCTTCGGAAACATGCATGCTGGGGGCTTTTTGGGGCGCTGAACACGAATCTGAACTCATGTCAGTTTTGTCATACTATATTACAATTGTTAGATTTGTTAAGAGACTCCTTAACAAGATTACAAAGATTTTTCAAAAAAGCTTATTAAATCTAATTTGTCTAATAATTTGAGTTGCAAAAACCATTAAATAAATGGAACAAATCAAGATTAGACAAAATCGATCTATTGTTACCAAGATTATCATCAGTCATCCTTATCAACAAATTTTCAGAAGAAAATAAATTCGGAATATGTGTAAAAAGGTCTCTTATTATTCGTTTTGAACGCTAAAAACATGGAATTTAATCAATTTAAAACATCTTTGTAACCTTGGTAAGGGATGTCTTAAACATGTCTAACAATGTAATCAATGACAACACGGAATTCAGATTCGTCAGCGCCCCAGAAAACCTCCAGAATGCATGTTTCAGAAGGAAAAATAAATTTTAATTTTCGGGACTGCAATAAGCAACGATTGCCAATTTTTCTCTGTTGGCCAGGACCTTTTGGCCTTGGTAGCCTCAATAGTACTCACCCAGTCAGTAAATATGTATATGGGTTCTTTTATGTTACTACCGACTACAGTAATTTTGGGCCTATTACAGTAGCCAGCGACCTAGAACTGGTACACCCCGACTTGTGGCGGCCATCTTGTGGCGGGCAAACTTGTGGCGCGGCCGACTTGTGGCAGGCCAACTTGTGGCGAAGGGCGTGATGGTCACCATTGATCTAATCTATTTTTTATAATTTTATATTAAAATAATTTTATTTTTTATTCTAATAATTTATCTTAAAAATTAAGTAAAATCAAAATAAAAATATCTTGTTATTTTTTAAATTATTATTTTTTTTATAAATTTTTAGTTATTCTGTCTCTTTAGTCATTCAGTAGTTTTCAGTCATGGTGACCCATCACGCCCTTCGCCACAAGTTGGCCGGCCACAAATTGGCCCGCCACAAGTTGGCTCGCCATAAGTCGGGCTGTTCCGCCTAGAACGGTTACCGTTTCAACTCCATGTAATTGTTGTGCCCACGCTTGGCCAGTTCGCCTGCCTGACGCACTGGGGTTGGCAAAGCTGTGGCCAGAGATACAATCTGCCATTTCTCGACGGAAAGGAATAAAGCAACTATCTTCCTATCTATCTTTGAATTCTTTGAAATCTGGTATTTAGGGGAATTTGAGAGTGTGAATATCCCCTGCCACATTTGGGAAGGCTCCGACAAGAGAAAAGTCGGAACACGGATTAAATAAAAAATAAAAATTTCTTGGCATCAAATTAACAAGTATTCGAAGAAAAAAAATTCTTATCCATGGATGATAGTCCGTTTTACAAAAAATATGACTGATAAATTACGTCAAACAAATAAATGAATTGTACCATAAGAAATTCTTGGACAAATATGTATATTGTTGTAAATTTTGTTAACAAAAAAAATTAAATTAAATATAAATAGCAAGGTAAGTAATAAATACATACATGATGTAGTAAAGAAAAATAAAAGATGATCAAATTTAGATGGATGTCATAATGGTGAGAGGGAAATCCCCAAGAACTAACCAACAGAACCAATTATTGTAAATAAAATTAATATTATAAAGTGCAATCCAAAAATATAAAAAAATAAATCCAAATAATAATCCAAATATTATTATTATTTATTACGGCAAAATCTCAATCCCTTAAGCATTGAAGCGAGTGTTCGACAAGCTATGGTCACTGTAACACAGACGGATGTTCAGAGCTTGGAAGTCAATTTGTTGACTCCCGGGAAGGCGGGGAACCAACTTTGGGTTTCTGCAAAAAATATGATAGGGAAATTAAAGAAATCGAANAACAAAAAAAATTAAATTAAATATAAATAGCAAGGTAAGTAATAAATACATACATGATGTAGTAAAGAAAAATAAAAGATGATCAAATTTAGATGGATGTCATAATGGTGAGAGGGAAATCCCCAAGAACTAACCAACAGAACCAATTATTGTAAATAAAATTAATATTATAAAGTGCAATCCAAAAATATAAAAAAATAAATCCAAATAATAATCCAAATATTATTATTATTTATTACGGCAAAATCTCAATCCCTTAAGCATTGAAGCGAGTGTTCGACAAGCTATGGTCACTGTAACACAGACGGATGTTCAGAGCTTGGAAGTCAATTTGTTGACTCCCGGGAAGGCGAGGAACCAACTTTGGGTTTCTGCAAAAATATGATTGAGAAATTAAAGAAATCGAACAATAAGACATCAATCAATTATTAAAATTTTGAAAAATTGCTTAAGGATTTTTTGAAGATTTTTGGATAATTTTTATCAGTGGTATTATTAATTAAGCAAACAAGCTTTTTTTTTTAATTTTCATTGTCAAACTCATAAAATTCGAAGAAAAAATCCGTTCGAAACATCGTTAAAATCAATATCCGTATTTAAAATTTCATTTAAAAATCGAACATTGCATAACTTTCTTGAAAAAGCTAATCATCCAGAATTATTAATTATAGCGTTGGTTATCTGTACCAGAAAAAGATAAAAAATAGAACTGTTAAAAACATTTATACATGAGCAACTAAAAAAAATTCAAAAAATCAATTTTTCTAATGAATGTAAATCGAAAAAATGCGGCTAAGTTTTCATGTGCTTTAGCCAATGATTTTTTGCAAAAAACAGTTCTAATTAATGTAGCTTTAATCTTAATTTCTCAAAAATCTGATCAGCTAGCATATTCTTGTTCTACATAATCAGCCTGGAAAGGCAATTTATTTCTCATTGCGAATTTTATAGGACTCAATTTTTTCTTAGAAATTATTTTTTGAAACCAACTCTATTCCATCATGATAAGACTATATGTTCGCTTTAATTTTGCGCAGAATATTTCTTTGTATCAATTTTTCGGCAATGGTTCCTTAATGCGGTCCCGAAAATTAAAATTATTTTTTCTTCGGAAACATGCATGCTGGAGGCTTTTTGGACTCATGTCAGTTTGGTCATATATTACAATTGTTAGATTTGTTTAAGAGACTCCTTAACAAGATTACAAAGATTTTTTAAAAAGCTTATTAAGTCTAATTTGTCGATTAATTTGAGTTGCAAAAACTATTAAATAAATGGAAAAAATCAAGATTAGGCAAAATCGATCTATTGTTACCAAGATTGTCATCAGTCATCCTTATCAAGGCATTTTCAGAAGAAAATAAATTCGAAATAAGTGTAAAAAGGTCTCTTATTATTCGTTTTGAACGCTAAAAACACGGAATTTAATCAATTTAAAACATCTTTGTAACCTTGGTAAGGGATGTCTTAAACATGTCTAACAATGTAATATATGACAACACGGAATTCAGATTCGTGTTCAGCGCCCCAGAAAACCTCCAGAATGCATGTTTCCGAAGGAAAAATAAATTTTAATTTTCGGGACTGCAATTATTTTCTCTGTTGGCCAGGACCTTTTGTCCTTGGTAGCCTCAATAGGTACTCACCCAGTCATTAAATATGTATATGGGTTCTTTTATGTTACTACCGACTACAGTAGTTTTGGGCCTATTACAGTAGCTAGCGACCTAGAATTACCGTTTCAACTCCATGTAATTGTTGTGCCCACGCTTGGCCAGTTCGCCTGCCTGACGCACTGGGGTTGGCAAAGCTGTGGCCAGAGATACAATCTGCCAGTTGCTGCACATCGCAAGAAGAAATCTTAATGATTAATTTTGTCTTCATATTTTAGACCATTTATCGATCGATTAATAATATCGAAAATTGTCAAAACACATAAAACAAAAAACGAACCCTTGCAGCTCTTTGTTATTCGCCTTAATTTGATTGACAGGAAATAGATATTGCGGAATCTTGGAAGTACCCTAAAAATAGAAGAAATAAATAATTAAGGCGCGCAGAAATTTGCGGATGAAATCTGGGGATTTTCCAGAAACTTTTATTATCTAAATCCAACTCTAATAGAACATTCAAAAGGCAAATGTATTCCAAAAATATTGTTCGTTTTTTGGCTTTTTAATTTTTCGAATTTTCTTGAAATTTTTGAAAATTTCGAGAAAACTCGATTTTTCTANCTTTGGAAGTTATGGTCTAAACTGTTTTAAAATAAAATTTCCGGTATGTACCTATGTTTCATCCGAAAATTTCGCACAGTGATAACCAAATATGTACTGTAAAATCAATGCAAGCACTATTTTTAGGTATTTATACCTATTCATTCATAAAACAAATTAAGCAATATTTAGCGAAATATATCAAAATAAAATTAAATAATCTTTTTCTAAATAAAATCTGATTAGGGTAAATCTCAAATAAATTCAATTTTTTGTTTAGAAATTTTCTTCATTCTAAGCTCACCTGCAATGGCACGTGCGCTTGCAACCAAAACTCGTGCAGATCAACACGTACAACCTTCGAGTCGATCACACAACCCGGCATCGTGTTCTGCATTTGCTGGTCTTTGCCTCCAACAAAAAAGCGCTTTTTGTGCTTCTTATCCACGATGCAATAGACAAACTTCGGGTGCCAATTTTGGTTGAACGCACGACAAGCTTCTACGTAAGCAGGGTATTCTCGGTGGACATTCTGGGGGCAAACTTTTTTTTATTAACGAACTTACTCTGGTTTAGTTAAATGTGTGTTTTGCTCAAAACTTTTATATTTTTTAAAAGTTTCTTTATCTACATTCAATTTCAAATTTAAATCAATTTGTAGTTCCATTTTGATTTGATCATATCAAAAAAATTTCTTCTGTGCTTTTTAGTAGGGTAGGACAAGATCGGTTAACCGAACCGAAACCGAAACCGAAAACCGGGTTTTTTGGGCCAAAAACCGAAACCGAAAACCGGGGTGCCGAAAACCGGTAAAACCGAAAACCGAGGGTCTAAACCGGTCGGTTTTCGGTTTTGGCATACACCCCTAAGAAATAGATTTTTTGTCAAATTTATTGAAAATGCACCCCCCAAAGATGACATTTTTAATCCAAAATTGGAGGAATTTTGGTGGAAAAGCAGCCATAGAAGTCATGGCTAAGTGGAAACAATGCTGGTTTATTGGCGGACAGAGCGCAAGTTCAATTCTCCGCCACTCATCTATTTCAAAATCATTATAAAATTATCTTTTTTCGTTCATTTTTTATATATTTTTTGGTATTACAAATTTTTTAGATAGAAAATACATTACAAATAATTAGAGCTCTCAGAAAAAACATAAATTTTTCTTTGGAAATGATGATAAATTCTTGTATTTTTAACCAGAATTTCCCCGAAAGGAACAAAAATTAAACAATTTTAAAAGAAAAAAGTGTTTTTAGAAATTTTTTCACCCATCCCCGTCCCCGACCGGACCATCCCCGGAACCCCTGTCCCCTTTTTTTGCCGAATTCCCCCGTGCCCATCCTAATTGAAAGTGTTTTTTTTTGGGATGAAGAAAAAGATTCTGAAAAAAATTCGGAGGAAATGTCATATTTTTAAGTTTTTACAATATGTGTTTGAATATTAATAATTCGATAAATATACTTATAATTACTGAAGTGATTTATACATGATTTAATATTATCAGGGCCACCGGCACCCTTCTAACCAATTAAATTTGTGCAAAAAAAATAGCAAATTTTTTAAGAACATGGTATACTTTTCAAACAATTTTGAGATTTCATATTAGGCCCAATTAGTGGAATACTTTGCCCATTTGCTGAAATGAGCAAATGCTACATTTTAGGAATTTTTTAATGTAAATTTTCCAACTTTTACATTTAAAACTATCTACTACATGCAAAAAACTGAACCAATTTTTCTTAAGAAATGGGTCCAAATTTTTCAAAATTTACCAAATTTTTCAAAAAAAATTCAAAAATTTTCAAAATAGCAAAAACCGAAAAAACCGAAACCGAAAACCGGGGGTCCGACGAAAACCGAAACCGAAAACCGGGGTCCCCAAAACCGGTCAAACCGAAAACCGGGGGTACCGGTTTAAAACCGGTCTTGTCCTACCCTACTTTTTAGTAATTAGTATTTTTTAACCAAAGGTAAATTTTACAAATAAAAATAAAATAAATTTACATCCGGAACCATTCCCTCACTAACACCATCGCGAATGATGAAGATCTAAATTATGGGAAATATAAAAATTAAAAAAATATATATACAATGGACGGTAGTTTGTTGCGTTCCTTCGCGACCTTTTGCAGAACCCAATTGATCTTTGCCTTCAATGCGACCGGTTCCAAAACATCATGTTTGCAAGGTTGAAAATAATAATCCCCGCAGAATTTGAAGGGATTTTTCAGGTAATTGGCGCAAATCCCAACTGAAAATTTATTGCATTAATTTAACGTCCCAATCATTCACCGGTGCTGAGTCGTTAAAAAAAGACACAATGTGGCCAATTGAGCTGAAAACTTTTTTGAAGTTTTCTAGGCCAAAAATATGTATAACAAGAAAAATTGTGCAGAATTCGAAGCTTTTTGTTTTGATCTTTTTAATTTTTCGAATTTTCCTGAAAAAGTTCGACTTTGATCGAAAATATTGAAAATTACTTGTTTTTTCGATAAAATTCGACCTTTTTCGGGAAATTGAACAAATTAAAAAGATCACAACAAAGGGCATCATTCCTCGGAATTCTGCACAATTTAAAAAAAAATTAAGCCAATTATCGTCCTAGCACCCATTCACCGATCATTGGCTCTTCGGTCTTCAATCCTTCTTCCAAGTCCCGCTTTTTCATCATCCATTTTTCATGCGCATTGGGACGAGGAGGTACACTTGTGTCCACACCGATGACAAGTACTTGGCCAGAATCCATCGGAAACTTTGTCCTGCTATAAATTTCAATGCTGCGAAAAATCAAAATTTCCCACAACTCTAAAACTTTTTTAGACCTTGTTAGACCAAAATTACAAAAAGCTAAAATATGCAGAAAATTATGCTCTATATTTTAAGTTTTTCGGATTTTCGTGAAAATTTAGAAAAATTTCAAAACTTACCAAGGAAATTCGTAAAACCAAAAAAACCAAAATGGTTTTATAGTGCATAAATTTATAAATATTTTGACTTTTTGAAATTTAACCTAACTTCTCCATTCTTTTTTTTCTAAAAAGATTGAAATTTGATTAATTTTCTTCATTCCATTCCATTTTTTAACTCCATTCTTCCAATATAATATCAATTTTTAAATGTTTCCGCTTGGGAGGCTTTATTTTTTGCTCTTTCAACCTAAACTTTTTGATCGACTTAAACGGAGAAAGTTGAGAGCGAAAAGAAAGTTGAGAGCGAAAAGTGTTTTGGCACAATTTTTCAGAAATAAATTGGACCTAAAGAATTTTTGGGGCTAAAAATTATCCTATAAAATGTTGCAAAATCCTAAGTGCTGGATTTTCGATTAAAACCTATGGCTCGAATTGGCCTTCCCGAAAATGCTTGAAAATTAAAAAAATTCTGCATTCAGAAATTTTTTTCTATATATACCAAGATCCCTCGACTATAATTTTCCCTTATTCACTACCCCCATTGTATACCAAAAGTGCCAAGATTAAAGTTCTCCGCCCGCCAGAAATTAGGATAGGTTTTTAGTTTTTGAGGCGAGTTCCAACTTTATTGTAGGTAATAAATCGGGGGTGTTGATCTAATGTCTCCAAAGATTTCGACAGAATTGATTTCGACAAAATTCGTTTCATCAGTGGTTGATTTCGACATAAAATTAATTTTAAAAAATTATAATCGGAGGAGCTTAGGAATGAGGTCTGTATGATTTTTTCGAAAATATAAGACCTTAATAGTTTTATTTTTTCATTAAGCCCGAGGCCTATGTAAATCTAAGAAATCTTTGATGAACGAAACCTAGACCGAAGAAAATTTCTCGAAAATCCAATGTCCATGTTAAACTTGTGAAAATTGCCAAATCCTTAATAAAAATTAAATTTACTTTTTCTGCCGAAATCAACTTCTGTCGAAACCAAAGGAAATAATGTGTCTAATGTGTTGACTCATTAATAACCAAATTTTAATAAGAATTTAAGAGGAGGTAGTCGGAGCTGATATCCGAGGATAGGTATATCCAGCAGAATAGATACCAAAACTATACTAAACTACTAAAAGATATTTCGTCAATGTCGTCACCAGAAATTCATTGGCTATATGATACCATTAAATCCGTTAATATATATTGAAAAATTACACTTCTTGCGGAAGGATCGGCATGTAGTTATACCCAAACAATCTATAAAAAATAGAAAATATATTTGGGAAAATATTATTGTTTACTTCATGTTTATTTTGTTCACTATATTCGACAAAACCATGGCACGTGCTTTTTTGGCAACTTCCAGGGTAACATGTTGTGTCAACAATCCGAATCGCTTCTCGTTTAGTTTTAGAAGAGCTAAAACATACGAAAAGATACAGAGAAAACCCGATAATTTGCTTCTTTATTTTTAAAAAGAATATTCATATGAAAGGTTTCTCTATTGATATAGCCCGGAGCTAGTAAATATGTATACATATTTTAGGTTATATCTTAATTTTAATATAGTTTTTTTTTTGAAAAAATTAATTTTTCAAAATAACATAAAATAACTTCGCTGAGTTCGTTTTTAATTTAATAAATTAATATTTGGTAAAATTACCATGGATTAACTCAGAAACTCTTGACAAGTAATAAACGTATTAAAAATAATTTAGAAAAATATTTTATGACGTCAGCGTCAAAAGTGACTTCAGATAACGCATTGGGTCAAAATTGACGTCAGAATCGGATTCAGCCCATATATACCCTGGGGAAGTACTTTTTGTCAATACTATAAAAACAAAAAAATCAAAAAATTTTGGGTCAAAAACTGGACACAAAGCAAAAAAGTATCAACTAAACTACCTATTACCATCTTTATATATGTAAATATTTAATATTTTAATTTATTTCAGCATAATGAAATTGATTAAAGATATTATTGTTGACGGTATATCCGGCCTTTATGTTATATTTTTTAATTAAACTCACAGTGTGATTTGATGTCTTTCGAGTCCATGTACAACATGAATTGAATGTGTTTTTTGGACAACTCCTCCATCCGTTCAGTCAGATTATTCATTCCAACATCGCCTAGGAATGACTTTGGCTGCGGAAGAATCATTCCACGATCTTTGCACATGCGCAAAACTTTGTCAACAAAATCGCTAAAAATTGCTCATCAGAAAAAAAGAAGACCAATTTTTTCATCATCTTCATTAATAATTATATTCTTTTCAGTTTCATCAAATTTTTAATCATTATAATCTTCTAAAATTGTTTTCTAAATATTATTTTTCGTTGGGAGGCCTTGAAAGATGAGGTTAATTGTAAAACAATATTTTCCTAGGATATTATGCCTTCGAAATTTAAAAACCCATTGAAAAAACGTTGAAAATAATAAGGTTCCTTTTAAGGGTGTTTGAAAAAATAGAAATCCCACTCTAAAATAAGAACCCCATTTGTGTTTGAAAAAATAAGACCCATGTCTTATTTTGCAGGAAATACGACAATATTTCCAAGCAATCCACACACACCGTGCTTCGTTGTCCCTAACTTGAGGTGGATATGCAACCACCCAAGCCTTCAAAACATTGCTCGGCTCAAGAAATCGAACAGCCGGGTTGATCTTAATTTTAAAACATTAATCTGAATGTGAATAGTAGTAAGATAATCAATAATAATTAATTTTCCTAAAAGTATATTTTGACTCTAAAACACCACTACGAATGCATGTCCAAAAAATATTATTATTATTAGCTTTAAATAAAATATATTATTATACTTTAATTGAGAAGTTAACTAATTGGAAAATATATCCATTATAAAACGGTAAGGAACTCACTCGATCTTGGAATATTCCCTCCAATCCTCCAAATTTAATCTAGGTAAATACAATAAAATAAATATTTTGATTTATGTATATAATTTTAATAACTTGCTTTTATTGGGTCGTGTATTCCAATTTTGACATTGTTCTTCCCTCCTATCAGTCTCACCCCAAATTGACTCATAAAGGATGCTAACTCGCCGGTTCCAATTTTCCTGATTTCCGCTTCAATTTGTGCATAGCGTTGGCTCGGAGGCGTAGTGTTAGCCTATAAGATTATATATGTTGTAGCCGATTCTGCATTTCAGCCGATTCTGCGGTGCTAGGTCGTTACCGCTAAAAATCGCCACGAGGGGCGTTAAAAAAACCGCCACGAGATATATTCTGGCCGAAAACTTTTTTGTTGAGACAAAAGTATAAAAGGCAAAATTGTTCAGAATTTTATGCTGATTCGAATGGTATAAAAAATTTTCCGAAATTCGGCCAAAAAGTTTGAAATATCCCCTAAAAACCGTATTTTTCGTATTTCGGGAAAATTTCGAACTTTTTGTTAAAATTTCGGAAAATTTTTTATACCATTCGAATCAGCATAAAATTCTGCACATTTTTGCCTTTTATACTTTTGGTCTAACAAGTCTAACAAAAAAGTTTTCGGCCAGAATATATCTCGTGGCGGTTTTTTTAACGTCCCAGCACCCGATTCTGCATCGGTGAACCGATCATTGCCAAACATGGGTGTCAAATGATTTGAAACTCAAAACCAAAAATTTTTTTATCGATGTTTTGATGTTTTTGACCAGGTTCGGATGAATAATTTTTTTGAAATTTTCAGAATATGTTGTAGACCCACCCCCAAAACAACGGTTTGGACATTTGGTTTGGGTTTCAAACCATTTGACCACCATGTTGGGCAAATACAAGAAAAAAAGATGAGCATATTGAGATTTTGCTAAAAATAATTTTGGAAAAATTCGATTTTTTAAAAATATAATAATGAATGAATATTTATAACTCGTCGAGCTGATGAGTAAAAGACATATTATATGTCCAGGTTTATTATCAAAAACTCTTTTTTTGCGATAAGGGCCAAAAATTCAAGCATCGTGTTAGAACTCCCTGAACATCAGGGGTTTTCGATTTTTGAATGATGGGATCGTATTCGCAACATACGATTACCTATGCCTGATTTTTCATTTTTCTCTTTAGAAAATTTTTATAGACAATTTAATTTTTTCTTATATCGAGTCAACTTGTTTATAGACCATTTTTGGCATGAAAAATGAAAATCAGAAAGAAAATTTTCAAAAATTTCTTTATAATCTAGAGCTTTTATTTGACACCAAACTTTTATATGGATCCGAATGAATTTAACAAAATAATTAGAACAGAGTCAAAAAACGAACTAATTTTGAACCACCCTGTGAAGAAAAATTAATGTCAGGAAAAATCACTTTTAAACTAAATTTCAAGGACATTTTGATGAGTTGATTATTCTCCTTTCCACACTGCTACATCCTGACTCAAAATGACCTTTAAATCATATTTAAAAATGAAAATAAAGTGATCTATCCTGAATTCTACCCAGTGTTGATCATCTTACATTGACCAATTCACACGAAATGTTTTCCATCATGCTATCGGTGATGAGGCGTTGATTTGGCAGAACGACAATGCATTCCATGGGAAACATTGTCTAAAAAGATATATTTTCCGTTTCTTATGCATCAGGGATTTTAAAATCGAATTTCAAAAACGGGAGACGGGATACGGAGTACGGGAATCCCAAAACACAGTACGGGAAAAATTAAACAGGATTCGCCAAAAAGACGCAAAATACGGGAGACATTAGAGACCGGACGGTCGGTTTTTTCGGTTTTTTATCCGAAACCGACCGACCGAACGATCCCAAAAAACCGACAAAACCGACCGACTTTTTTGCTGAAAATCCGACAAAAACGACCGATAATTTGTTCGGTTGTTTCATTGTTCGGTTGTTTCCCCCCTGTTGATTTGTGAATTTTTTTGAAAAATTTTAAGAAAAAATGACCGATTTCCTTTAAAAATTGCCAAATATTTCAAAATTTTCTTTGGCGACCCCTGCCGGGGCCGCCGGAGACCCCCTTTCCCGAGGGTAGGGGTGATCTCCCCCAAGCCAAAATCAAACAGCCAGATTTATCCCCAAGCCCAAAAAAGCCAAATCCATGAAACCATGTTCTCTAAAACTAATTTTCACAACAATTCCATTAAAAAACTAAAATTTCCGCTAGGGTTATTATTATTATACCCGAGAGTGGGGTATTTCACTTTTTTAAGTTTTAACTAGGGTAGCACGGAACCGGGACCGAGACCGGGACCGGTCCGGGACTCCCGGTCATACCGGGACCAGAGTCCCGGTTCCGGTGCCGGTTTTTAAAAACCGGGATTTCCCGGTTCCGGTTTTTGAGACCGGGACTAACCGGGACTGAAAATGCACCCCTAAGAATGACATTTTTGGCGAAATTTTGAAATTATTTTGGGTTGATTTGGGTTTTGAAGAAAAATTGATATTTTTTCGACTCGAATGTAATTATTTAATGGTGAAATTTCCTCAAAAAAAAGATTTTTTCGTCCTAAAATGCAAAATTTTCCCGCACCCCATTTACTTAGGGTGTCAAATAAGTTCTGAGCCCTCTCCTTTTAGGCATTTTCAAAAATTCATAACTTTGTTATTTCGCCATCAATCCACTTGAACTTTTTTTTATTTTGTAGATCAATGTATCCTCTTTCATAAAAAATAATTAAAATTAATTTCTATACTCAATAAAAAAATTTCTGATTTTTATCACGAACCTCTCTATAATTGAGTTCGAACACACTTTTTTATGCACTCCCTACTGAACCATTCTGCAACGATGGAAATACAAAAAATGCAGGAAAAGATAGACCAATGTACCCTTTTTTACGGTACCATGAAGAAAAATTTCAAACATTTCACTTAAGAATGGTAGGAAGCCACCAAAAATACCCAAAAATTGGAGCATTTTCAGGGTGTAAAATTGGAATTTCAGGTTTGGGAATTTTTCAAAAGAACAAATCGTTATAATTCAATAATATAGTGNCTCTAGCAATTCTCCGTTCCTCTACATAAACAAATTTTTTGTTGAAATTTTTAAATGTGAAAAGAAAATTAGAAAAAGTGTATATTTTCTGAACTAAAAAGGTGTAATTTTTCATTTTCAAAAAAATAAACCTTCCAAGGTCTAGGATTTTCAAAAAAATTTTGAAAATTTTCAAGGTCGAATAAAAATTTCTTTGGCTTTGGATTCTTCATAAAATTTCACAGATCATCATAGGGCATGGATTTTTCTTAAAATAGTTCTTCATAGGGTGATAGATTTTTTCTTGATTTTTTTCAAGTATGATTTTGGAGAATTTTTTAAAGAACTCTGAGAAAAAATTAAGATTTTTTTAAAGTTCTGAAATAGGCTTTTAAAATCCAATAATTTAAAATTTTCATAAGCTATATAAGGGAATGAAGAAAAAAAGAAAGTGGACGAGGCTTGGGCAAGGAAAATTTTTTAGAAATAAAAAAATCTTACAAAAAACAAGAAATTCTAGTGATAGGCGAAAAAATTTGATAATTTCGATAAATTTTTACAATATTCATTCAATCAACCTGTTTAAATAATTGTGCATAATTTTCAGTACATTTTTAAAAAGATTTTTTTTGTTAAAAATAAATCTTGAAAATTTTTTAATAAAATTTTTTTTTGAAAAAGGCTGGTTCCGGTCAGTCCCGGTCCCGGTCTCGGTCCCGGTTAAAAATCTGGTCCCGGTTCCGGTCCCGGTTTTCCTGGTCCCGGTCAGTCCCGGTCCCGGTTTTTGCGAAAAGTCCCGGTTCCGTGCTACCCTAGTTTTAACCATTACCTTCCTCTTGTTCATATGTATATGAAGGAAATGATTATTTTTTTAGTTGAAATCTTCATTAATGAATAACAAATATGGAATTCATTTAGTTATATTTGTTTTATTTTATAAATATAAAATTAATTTATTCAATTCTTTAAAAACCGAAAAAAAGACCCAAAAATGTCGGTTTTTTCGGTTTTTTATCCGAAACCGACCGACCGAACTTTCTTCAAATTTTTCGGGTTTTTTCGGTTTCGGCTTTTTATCCGAAACCGACCGATCGACCCTCTTGTCCGGTCTCTAGTATCCATCCCTGTTATGCATGCCTTACATCGCGATCAATCCGCTGACGAACAGCTGGCAAACGACCATTCACACGGACATTTTTCTTTTGCGCGAAAAATTCGACTATGCTCATTGTGTGTCCTTCCACATCCAGACTTAATTTTTAAAAATTTATTATAATTATTTTAATGTCTAAATATTAAAAAAATAAAAATGTTATTTCGAAATAGTGAATTGAGAGATTAGAACTAAAATGAATAAATGATCAAATATTCAATAGTAGGGCTACAAATTATATGGAAATCCATATTTTTCTGCATATTCAAAATGGCCTAAAAATCATGTAAAAGCAATTTTAGCATGATTTCTGTTTACGTGATTGGATCAACAGAATAAACAGAAATTCGATCTATACAACAAATGTAGTTATTTTTAAGTCAATTTTAAATATATATTTTTGATTTGTGCTTAATTTTTTTCCCAATATTTTTTTCATTTTTATTATCCATATTTGACAATTTGTTGTCCATATAATTTGCATCCTATCTTCATTATCTTCAAAAATAAATTAGAAGACGAAAAAAATAATTTTGCCAATTGAAAAAGCCACTTGATTTCCGACATTGGACTGTCTGAAAGCGAGTCAATGACAATGATGCGTGAAGGAGCATAAGTCAGATATCCGCTGACGCCGCGAAAAGCTTTGTTAAAAACTTGGAC
>LDKF01003895.1:5987-19521 GCA_001026735.1 Rotylenchulus reniformis | reverse complement strand
ATCGAATCGGTAAAAATTAGTTTAAAAATAAAAAATTTCAATTAAATAATTAAATTATTTTTAAGCCAAATCGTCTGGCTCGATCTCTGATCCTGTTCTGCAAGGGTCTCGGGGAGCTGACAGGGGTTGAGATGCCAGGCATTGGCCGGATGAGGTCCACCAGCATGTGAGTGATATTTTTAAAATGTGATTATCGGTATCGGCCAAGTGGGAGAACATATAATTAAAAACATGATTTTGGCAAAAGTATGGTGGAATATTTTCATTGCAAAATCATAGATTTAAATTTAAATGAAACATAAATTTATCTGCTAAATTTTTAGGAGCATGGAGGAGGCTGATCGTCCCACCCGCAAATTTTCCGCCCCAAGGGCTCCGAACCCCCCAAATGATGGCAATGAGGGGGGACTGAACATGGTTTCGGGCTAAATAAGTGAAAGTTATGGCCCCGAAACAAGGAATACACCGATCGGTTGTGAAATATTACCAACAAATGCATCATAACATCATTTTCATACGAACAATTGTATGTGTACAAAATCATTAGCTCATAATAATAATTATTATCTTATGAAATCCTCTCACCAATTCATGATAATACTCTTCTCAGTAAAACTATTTGGTATGCATTTATTTGATTTGTGATTTTCTTGTAGAATAAAAAATTCCTGCACATTAAGAATAAATCATCCAAAATATTGTGATCTGAAAATTATAGAATAAGTCAGATTGTATTGCAAGAGCTTTTGGCCGCGATCAGGATCTGCGCACCATTGTTATTAGGGAAAGGAATAAGAAGGATCTTTCTCAAAATACCGTATTCAACATCACGAAGGAGTCTACTCTAACAAGGAAGCATTTTCTACTGCCTGTCGGAATTTGCATATTCCGTTTCTGCCATTTTGTAGAGCATGCACGACAACCGCGGTAAATTTTAATAGTAAATGCCCTCAGAGTTAGGAAGCAAAGTTATAAAATTTCTAATAATAAATATGAAATGTTCGGTCGTTCATCCACACGGATACACCACCAATCTGGGATGGCATCGGTCGTACCATATAAAATTACTGTTGAGCAAGCGCCAAAAAAACGGCTGGGAATTATTATATAAAAGAAAATAATGAATATAAACCAACGAATAATCATGATTAAGGATTATTAAAAATTGAACGATGGATGCCATCCCAGTGTGTGTGGATGATCCGTGTGGGTGAACGACCGTTAATCAAAAATTAGAAATTCTATAACTTTGCTTCCTAATTCTGAGGGCATTTACTATTAAAATTTATCATGGTTGTCGTGCATGCTCTACAAAATGGCAGAAACGGAATATGCAAATTCCGACTAGCAGTAGAAAATGTTTCCTTGTAAGTTTTCTTTTAATTTGAATAATAAGAATTTTAATAATTTTAGCTTAATTACTTACATATAGATTGGAAGCTAACCTTTGAGGGTGTCATTCTCCTTACTTTTATTTATTGTTGAATAAAATTGTCATGTCAAAACATATTCAATTGACATCGAGAACCTTTTTTCTACAAAAAATTAAAGACAATCAAAATTTAAACTGAATTGGAGATTTACTTTTGCTTCTATAATTTTATGACTGAAAGTTTTTCTTTATGAACTTTATCTCCGCTTTTTTTTCTCTCTGTACTCTTTTGCCACTACACTCTTCGCCAAAAAGAATCTTTCAGAAAACAGTAGGATTAAAAAATCTATATCTTGATGCGTAGTACGACTTTTGCAGACACGACATTTGCCGATCACGCTATAACTCGGCTTAATCGAAATCGAGAAAAAAGAGTTTGATGTCAAAAAATAGAGCAAAAATTTAACTAAAAAATAAGCCTTCTTTCATTTAAATAGGACCAGTGTGAAAAAAGTTATGGCCAGAATAAAATTTTTGGTCAAATTCACAGTATTTTGGCTACTTTTTCATAATGGGCAAATTTGAATGGGTTTAGGCTCTTTTTTAGTTAAATTTTTGCTTTATTTCCTNAAGTATTCGCTTCAAATTCACGATGGTTCAAAGCTGGTTAATCGGTTCCCAATTTTCATTTTATGTACCTATCAGTGGATCAATTGGTGCTAACACTGATCCTTTAATCATATTTTCACTTATCAACTGATCAAGATGGTCCATGAGTCAGTGAAGTTTCTTGGATTGCTAAAAAATGAAACATATGCTATTGATGATCTTACTTATATTTTATTTGATGTCTTTTATCAAGGGGATCGAATTAGTGTTGAATGGATCTAACAAATTATCCTTTGTGAATTTTAATTTGTCAATTGATTATTTTGATTTAAATTTTCTAACCTTGGCAAAATTTCTAGTTAGACCTAAAACTTAGCTCGTTGGTAGCTCTATTGTTTGTTTCTAAAAAATTAGTTATTTGATGATAGATTGAGTCGATGATGGATTGGGAAGATCAAAAAAAGAGATTTAAAATTCTAAAAATGCTTTTTAGTTTTTCCATCATTTTTTACATAATGACAACCATTAAAGTTTTTGCTGATTTATTGTGCTATTTTGGTAAAGAAATCAATGCTTTCCGAACACTCAGCCAATCATTTCTTAGCTTATAAGTAAGCTTTATTTCATTTTTACTCTCTTCATTTAATCTTTTTTATTGATGATTTCTTTCCATTTTCCTATCCCCTCCTAAGTAGTTCTCCTAGATTTCTCACATGATCCATGTGAAAATCACTTTGCAATTAGTTGGGAAATGCAAAAAATTCACGTGAATTGAAAATAGTATAAAATAAATGACAAATAGTATTTTATATTTTATGCATATTTCAGATTTGTATAAAAATGGAAAAAATAAATCAAATCAATATTCAGCTCCATTCTTGCATTTTTTTCATATTTTTTATTTTCTGCAAGGATATTATTGAATGTGAATTCGCATTTTCTGCATTTCTAGTACTTTAACCCCAAGGATTCCCTACGGCATAAGCATTTCCGTTCAATTTTTACCAATTGCCATAAGATATGTATGTCAGTATTCCCTCAAATTGGATGGAACTTGGAGTCTATTTATTTGATTAATTCTACAATACCTGTTTTATAAATCAATTTCTCAAATAGATCCATAGTCTTTATGATATTTTATCAGAATTTAATCTAAAAAACGTTATCAATTAACTTTCATTTTAGGTCTATTATAGTCTCAAATTAGCATAATTGGGAAGATCTGTTCCTCTACATATATAAAGGATTGTCCTTTATAAAATTATATAAAGGATTGTTCTTTATTTAAAGGATTTATTCACTTCAAAACATTTTAAAATTTTAATGCCTTTACATACTAATTAATACCTATAGAATGTTGGGCATACTTTTCTGTTTTCTTTGCGGATTGCACACGAGTCTCCTGCTGCAAATTTCCATTTACCCTCCCCCGGTTATGGACGATTACTGTTACCGGCTGAAAATAAGTTGTGAATCGAAGAGGGGAGGAGGAGGAAACGACGGAGAGAAGAAAATATTTTTGATTGTGATGGAAGAATTGCACGGGAAGAAACGGAATTGGGAGGAGGAGGAAGAGGATAAGGTGGCCAATATCGTAAAAATAAAACAATCAAATTAACAATAGAAATACAAATTATTCCGATACTTATACCAATGGTTTAGCAAAGTTTTATTATGCATTTTAAGATACTTCTGACAGAGGAGAAATCCTTGAACGAAAAAACCATAAAAGAAAGAGGAGAATCAGTGAAATTTGTGAAGGAAAATTTCGGCACAGACAATTCGGCACAATCCGTGGAATCAGTAAAGGAAAAGTCCATTAAACAAAAAGCCATGAAAGGAGAAACATCTGTGAAGGAGAGATCAGTGAAAAATTTGAAGGAAAAGGAAGGGGAAGAATGGTATAATAAAATGATCAAAATTGATCAGGGAAGAAGGGACCGATTGAAGGAGTGTGCGGACGGAGAGGTGATCATCCAGATTGTCAGGGTCCGGACGGAAGGGCATGTGTGCAGCAGAAAGGAGGAGGAGATACTGGTAGGGGGAAAGATGGATATATGGCAGCAAAATATTATAAAAATAGTTTGAAAAATATAAGAAAATAAATAAAAAATAAACATTTAAAAATCTGGATAAATCAAGTCATTGTTCATATTATAGATATATGTAGAGTTCGTCCCGTAAAATATAGCAATATATGTAACAAATTCATAAACTAAATTCAATTTCAGATGGTTGAAAAGTTGATGAAGACGGATGAGTTTCTGAAAGTGCGCAATTTGGAGTTCGATTTTGAGCAAAACTACCAAAAACACTTCCGAATAGTGTCCCACTTGGCCAATCAGAAGTACCAATTCACGCTGAGATGCCAGAAAGCGGCTGGCACCAACAGTCAGGGATTTCTAACCCAATCGGAGTATGTGTTGTACAGCAGGGAGCTGATCGGGCATACGGTGCACATTACGGTACCGATCAGTCGAGCTCAAAAGTGCAGCGAAAGGCGCGGGCAAATGGAGGTGAAGGTGGAGTACGCAATACCGGTGAGATGAGGAGGCTATTTACAAAATGAATTATTTATTTTTTAAATTTTCGGGGAGCAAGGTTCGGGAACAACAAACGGGCCACGAGTTTTTATTATTATTATTTTTTGTTTTGAAAGGATTAGAATATTATTGTTAAGTTAATCGCATCAGGAAAAATGTACTAATAAGTTTCAAAAATTATTTTTCTTGGAAAAGCAGTTGGTAAAAAAATAAATTAAAATTTTGAACAGGAGGAACTCACAAATAATAAAGCAATTATTGGAAATGATCATCAGGAAAAGCCAAGGACTGATCGATTTGTGGTAAGTTAATGTAAAAATAATATGCATAATTTGGATTGACAGGAATGTATTATAATTTGTATACATTGGACATCAATTTTCAGAAAATATACTTCATAAAGGATTCAATCTGGCATAATCATGACAAGTTCCTGATTGATTTCAAAAAAGACAAAATTATAGTGGAAGATGATTGAATTTATGCTGGTGAGCTCTGATGAAATGACATCCATTGATCATATGCCTGCATACTTTTTTGGATTTTGATTTTCGATATTTTCGCTAAATGTTCCTTTATCATTTTCTAAATATAATTTTCATTTTCAAATTCCGAACTTTTATTAATTATGTTTGGCAGAATTCTTTGCCGTCCTAACTTTGCTCTTGGGTTTCTTAATAAATTTTTTTTAAAAAGCAATAAAAAAACAAATCCGCAGAGAAGATAAACCTCCTCAGAAGAGGATAATAAAGCCAAGAACATGCGTAGGAAGATTTTATGGAATTCTGACGCTTTATTGAACTTATAATTTTTCAAAACGATTATTTATAACATAAATCGAGATGAATTCAACGGCTACAGGTCCCAAGATCCCAGGACCGAAGATCCCAAAAACTTCCCTTCGTACAAAAACTTTTTTTAGACATTGCTAGACCAAAACTATAAAAAGCAAAAAGGTGCAGAATCTTAAGATCCAACTTTTGGCCTAATTGGTTTTTCGAATTTCCCTGAAAATTTTTGAAATTTTTGAAATTTTCGAAAAAGTGCAAAAAATCGATATTTTTTAAAATTTCAAAAATTTCCAAGGAAAATCGGGGAAATTCGAAAAACTAAAAAGGCCAAAGGTGGGGTCTTAAAATTCTATACCTTTCTGCTTTTTATAGTTTTGGCCTAGCAATGTTTAAAAAAAAGTTTTTGAATGAAGGGAAGTTTTTGGGATCTTCGGTCCTGGGATCTTGGGACCTGACCCCGAATTCAACGGAACATTGATGAAGGTGAACTAAATAAAACATTAAAGCAATTGCGGAAAATCGCTTTAACAAAATTCGGAAAAACCCATTATAAATGGTTTAAATCCCAAAAATGACTTTAAAGTAATTTAAATTAAACTATAGACAGCGTCGGGACTTTTTGAGAAAGGGTTGTTCTGATTTTACTCAGCCACCCATCATCCAAGATAGCAATATAACAACGATAATAAAAGGTTGTGTAACATAAGATCCATGTTCCGCCCCGACTTCGGGCATCCGAATCCAGTTCTGTTCTGTTCTGATACCATTTTAATATGTTCTGTTCTGATCGAATCAGAAGAATGCGAAGCAGGCCAACACGAACAGAATGGCGGCCATGGCCAGTACGGCCCAGCCGGCCTCGTCCCCGTAGAGCATTGCCACCCAAACGGCCAATTTGAGCGCGTCCCACCAGTAAATGACACTGAGCACGATGAACACCAAGAGGACGGCGGAGGCGAAGGACAGGGCGATGTTGTACTTGCCGATCATGACGGCGTGGTGGATGTGCAGCCAGTGCAGGTGCAGGCTCGGGATCGGCGTGGTCAGTCCAGTCTTTAGAAAGAAGAAAATTTAATCCGAAGCAAATTGCCAAAACTTATCTGATCGAGAAGAAAAAGCGATTTTTTGAATTTTGCACCTTTTAGAATTTACACAACTTTAAATAATTGTTTTTAATATCAAAAAATCTAACATAGTTGTGCCTTTCCAACTTTCGCCCCCACTATATCTGATCTTTTATTTTTTGTTCGATTATTTACATTAAATAATTTTCTTATGTAGATTTGGGTTTTCCACAAATTTGCAAATATTCAGAGTTGTATTTCTCTGTTCTAACATAAGTTCTTCGAAAATAATAAATTTTAGAATATTTTTCTACTAAAATAATTTATCCCCGATATAAAATTTTAATCTACTCTTATCAATTATCATCATTTACCTCTGCTATTTTGCCATCGATTATAATCGCCTCGATGGTGGAGGATCCCGCGTGTTCTGAAAACTTTTTTTTTTATAAAAAGTAAAAACATTTTAAAAGTTAATTGGCTAAATGTTAAAATTGGGTATTATTAAAAACCCAAAAATACAAAAAAAAAGAAATGGACTCACCAGCAGGAATATAAGCATTCATTGCAGCTCCGGATTCAATACCACGCCTCTCCCTTTTATGGTGTTGTTCATCATTTTGCTTGGCATTGTCCTGAAAATTGAATTGAAAACCAAAACCATTTTTATATTTTAATTTAATACTCACTTTTCGAGCTTTAGATGGGATAAAGGCATTTAAAACAAAAACAAAAATCCAAATTGCACAAAGGGATTAGGACCTTTTGGGTATAAACTACTGGATTCCATCTTTATGATTTTTATCCCTTCAGTTCAAATTAAATTTAATATTCCATATCCCATTAAATTATTATACTGCTACAATTTCTCCCCCTTCACCTGCGTTCTTTGCATCCTTTGCTTCAGTTCCGCCATGGCCAATCCGTTGCCTCTGATCTCTCCCATTTCCGAACTTTCGGCCATTTCCCTGGCCCCTTCCTCCGCTTCGTTTGACTCGGATTCACTGTTTTTGTCCCCTTTTGTCCTCCCTTCCTTTATTCTTTTCGTCACAAATTTCTTGCCAAATTCTTTCAATGCTTCCGCCAATTTCCCAAAAATTTTCCACGATTTTTTGCCATTTTTCTTGTCAGTTTGTCGGGGAAATTGTTTCAAAATTGAATTTATATTCGCATCATTTTCGCCGTCAGCAGTAGACACCATTTGGGGCTCAATTTCGGACATTTCTACTGTTTCAACTGCAATATAAAGATCAAATAAGGATCTTTACCCCAATTTTCACCTTTCTCCTTCCCTCCCATTTGGCGTTCCATCTCATCTTCTTTGCCTCTGATCAATGCGCTCGCAGTGCCGAACAGTTTGAGCACCCAGGCGAACAGCCGTTGGCCCGGCCTGACCACCACCTTTTTCACCACAAATTTGACCCCTTTTTTGATGGGCAAAAAGAATGGAATGACCAGCTGAAAAATGTAAAAATAATGCAAAAATATTAAACAAGAAACAATTAGCTTTAAGAAGTCTTAATGTTAGTTATATCGATAATTGTATCGAACCCTATAAGTCGGAACTCCTATTTTCAGCTTATTGGCGACCAATATTTCAGCGAATCATATACGCGATTTTAATCCAAAAAGATTGAAAATTTATTGTGAAAAAGTATGACCATGGAAGTAAAAGACTGAAGGGTGGCCAAAAAAACCATTTTCATAAATAATGATAGCAGCAATGAGGATTAATTATTAAATATTCAGCTAATAATCAATGTTTTAATTTTTAAATTATCAAAATTACTTCGAATGGCGATACTTGTCCCGTCATCATCTGAGACATTGTGCCCAGCATTCCTTGCAAGTGTCGGTTGAAGAATCTGGCCAACACATTGCGGTGGTTCTTGCCCCTCCGCCAAAATTTGTAACTCCACCTAAAATTATTAACTTCATCTTCAGGGAAATTTCATGAGTTTCCGAAGAATGAAATAAATAATTTACCCTTTTTTAATCAAAAGCATTTTTGTTTATGCGAAAAAAATCAACAATGAATGTTTTCGTGGAATTTTTTGAATTTCCCCAATCCCTAAAAGTTCCAAAGTTGTAAGTTTACTAACCGACTCAGCCTTTTGAATAGACTCTCCGCCACCTTCTCGAACATTCCCATTTGGTCTCTTTCCTTTCCGAATAAAGATGTTTTTGCCAAATATTCGTCAAGATTAAGTCCATCGGTCACAAAACACTCGGCCAAATCATTTGAAAGATCGCAATCGCCTAAAATGAAAATTTTGAATTTACATTTTTACTCATCAAAGATTTAAAAGATGAGTAAATAATATATATCATAACCTGGATAACACATTAAAATAGAAAATTTACTTCATTTTAGAGGGTTTTTGCTTTTAACCCTGAATTATGTATAATACTCACTGTCCCAGGAGAGGTTGAACTGGTCCAGGTTCAGACTCATCTCTTCCCGCAGCGACTGCAGCAGTTCCGTGCCGTCCCTTTCCCCCACATAGCCCAAGTGCCGCAGTTCGTGTCCCACCCCCATGGCCTTGTCCTCCGCCCTTTGGCCTTCCGTCAGCTCAAATTGCTTCACTTCAATTGGACCATTATTCTCTTCATCTTCATCCTCCGCTCCTTCGCCAGTTTCGGCCCTTGATTCTTCTTCTTCTTCAACAACTCTTGTAAGAAATAAAAAGAATGTCAGAACAAATTTTGACCATTTTGGGATCTTCAGGGACAGATAACTTTCAACCAAAAGCCGCAACTGTTAAAAACAGGAAATTTCGGTCCTAAAACCGGGTCCTGGTAATCAAACAACTTTCTATTATAGATTCTAAGAAAATTTAGAATTCTCCTTTATAAATAGTAGGAAATCTTTATACTATATCCCCATAATCTCTACAATCTCGACAAAAAAATTCGGCAATTTTGTCACATTTCCGAGATTAGCTTGGCGCCTTTCATCATTTATAGCCAAATACCAACAATTTCTAATGTAAATTTGTTTAGTCAAATGAATACATTTAGTCAAATGAATACTATACAATTTTTAAATGCACCTTCAGGACTCTCAAATCGAAAAAAGGTATGGAAATTTATCTGACTTACAGTTAATGTAATAAAAATGATTTCATTTGGTTTTTTAGAAAATAAATTTGAAAATTCGATTCAAATTTATATTTTCCCATCAACCGACTTCTCCTTCCACATCCGCGAAAACAGGGATGCCTTCTTCAATTTGTTGCCCATTCGCTTCACAATTTCGTCGAAAATCTCCAAAATTTGTCGATTTTTGATTTCCAAATAATATTTATTATCATTCTCCGAATTTCCAATTTCAAATTGCCAATTAGCGCGGTTTTGCATTCGTTCATACATTTCAATGGCCAATGCAATGTAGTAGGCTTTGAAGAATTTTTTGTACAATTCTAGCCGCTTTGTCAATGAGAAATTGGCAATTTCCGAGGAAAGTTTTGCGATTTTTGCATCGATTTGAGCCACTCGTTTCTCTTCAGCTTCGGCTAAAATATTTTGTAGTTTTTAGAAATTTTTTACTCTTAAAATTCGGCACTGGGATCTAATAGTTTGATTTGTTTAATATTTTTTAGTAAAAAGCTAATAAAAAATAAAACGTCAAACAATTAAAATTATAAAGGTGAAGCGGAGCTGAATTCGATCGGAAAAAAGGTTCACTTGTCAGATTTTCTAGAACCTGTAGAATGGAACCAAAAATACAACTCTATATAAGAATACAGTATGGGCATGAGAGCGCAACTCCAGGGCATTACTGTAGTTTCTTAATGCACTGAAATTTTCTCTCTCTTCAATCTCTCCTGCTGCCGATATCGTGGCGCGACATTTGGGGATCCCGACATTTTGGCCATAACTTTTTTTTGCAGTAGGACAATTCCAATGTTCATAGGCTTATTTTGTAGCTAATTTTTTGCTCTATTTTTGATAAAAAAATTGTTTTTTCTGTTTCATTTGAGCCGAGATATAACAAAATCCCCAAATGTCTGGTAGCCGCTGATATACTTAGTGCTATTGTCACCCTTCTTTACCTTCTCTGTTGCTCTCTAACAGCTGTCTAAGACTTCCTTTTCTCCCTGTCTCCGGACTTGGACTTCTCTTTCTTCTGTGGCTCTTCTTCTCTGGATTCCTCTCCTTTATCTCTACACCCTTCGCCTTTCTCTGCTTCTCTGCCTTCTCCACCTTTCCTCTACTCCCTCCTCCCTCCATCAGCTTTCTGTATTCGTCCCTGATCGGATGCAAAAATGGACTGCTGATCAGCCATTTTCGAACTTCGCGCCCAAAATATTCCATCATTTTTTCATTTTTGGCACTCAACCGATTGACTATATTGGCATCCTGTCTTTCCAGCCATAAATCTTCCATTTTCTGCTGCATTTCCGCAAATTTTTCCTTTTCCTCTCTTGGGGTTATAAGCTCAACGTTGAGCCGATGGACAATATTTTTATTCAGCGAAATCAACAATTCCCTAAAAGTTGATTAAATTATTCAAAAAATAAAAGTTCTAATTAAAAAATCAAAAAGATCCGGAGATTTTTAACCAATTTTAGGGTATTGGCTTTTTTCAGTTATGTTTTCTCATTTTTATTGCATTTTTAGCGAAAATTTTGACTCAAAAGAGCAAGTTAATCTTTTAATGGTTTAAAAATCATCGTTAAATTCCAAAAATTATTTCATACCTCATCATAAGGCATTCATCGTTCGTTGCATTTTGTCGCACATTTTGCTGCATTTGCTCAGGGAATGGCATGCCGATGTCCAATTGTTCGTTGTTCAAATTCACAAAAATGGAATATGAAAATTGGTCCTTGGCCAGGGCTTCCAAGAATTTGCCGGTGCATGGTAATAAATGTTCGTCAAAACTTTTGATAAAAATTTCTAAATTTTCTAAAATCCTTCCATTTTTTGAAATTTTTATAATCTTTTTTTTCATTTATTTTATAAATGTTTATTAAAATAGGTATCTAAATTCAGCTGGAAAACATTGAGATTAAAGGCCAAAAAAAAGAAAAAATTTTTCAAATAATTTCCTCCCTCTCTGGACTAAAAAATCAAATTTTTTGATCTTATTAGTTGCCATTTTTAATTTACTTTGAGGCATTTTGAAGGATCTCCATAGAAATGTGAAAATAATCGATTGTAGAATTTTTATAAATACATATATCTATAGCAGAAGATACCATAAATATTAATCTCCGTCCATATTAAAAATCATTTTATTAATCATTTTCAACATTTCCACATTTTCACCTTCCGGCACTCTGTTGTAATATTCCACAATATTTGCGCATCCCTTGAACGGGTCCCTGTCCTCAATGACCCCAAACCAGCTTTCCATCTCTTCCAGCCCCTTCTCCGTATAGACCATCTTCATCTGTTCCCACCTCATTTTTCTCAACTCCCCGTAAGTTTTTCTCAAATTTTCAATATTTTCAGCATTTTCAGCACCAATTTTCTGCAATAAATTCTCTGTATAAGCATAGAAATAATGATAAATGCATTTCATAAAATCCGAGTCCATTTCGTCATCGTTCAATTCGGGTGGTCGTTCCGCATTATTCGTTTTTTCAAAATTTTTGGCTATTTTCTTCATTATTCGAAATGGATTTTTCTGCAACTTTTTGCATTGTTGTTGTGCAGTATTAACCAGTATTTGAACTCGAATTCGCATGGATGGCTCGGCCTGTTTCCAGCGTCTTAGCCCTAAAATTGAATTTTGGATTGGATTCTGAAATATTAGCAAAAAAGTAAAAAACAGATTGGAAGTTTTCAAAGCTCAACAAATTATTTTTAATGATTAAAAAATAATATCGAAATGTCTCTTGACTTACCTTCATCCCGAATCGACTCGTCCTTGGCCCTTTCGAGCTTGAGAGCATTGAATAGATTGGTGGCCATCCGATCGGACATTTTTACATCGGAATTTGGGATCGGAATTTTATGGAAGTACTTAGCAAATAAAAATGCATGCTCTTCGCTGATCGGATCACATTTCAATTCTAAATTAAAAATGGAATATTTGCAAATTACATTTTCCATGTCATCATAGATATTAAAAGATCTTAATTTGGAATGATTTGAATTAGAGTTGAGACAAAGGCATCGGTTGGCGGTTTTCGGTAAAATTACCGAAAACACCAAAAAAAAATCAAAAATCTTTCTGTCAGTAATTTTCGGTTACATTACCATTACCCAAAACCGAAAAATACCGAAAATTACCGATCGATATTACGAAAATTACCGATCGATATACGGTCCCATCTCTAATTTGAATAAAATAGAAAATAAGCCAATCCGTAATCATTAAGTTTTTTATTAGGCATTTTTTATTTCATGTCAGTCTAAAAAATTTCATATCTCGAAAAATACTCAAAAGATATAATATAAAAATTTCTATAGGTAGTTCCGAAATAATTAGCTTAAAAATTATAGGTATTTCAAAAATTATCTATGGAAAAGTGGTTTATTGGTATGAGATTTGGTCAAATCAAATTTTCAAAAGTCCAACGATTGATTTGATAATTTACGAGTTTCTCCTCGAATCTCCAGACAGAATCCCAATTTTCGCCTGATCCTTTCGGCACTCAATTCCTCTACATATTTTCCATAGATTTCTGCCATTTTATGCCATGCAATTGCCTTTTTGCCCGTGTAAATGTCCATCAGGGTCAGTCTCTGCTCTTGATCACTCCGATTCCGATCATTCTCGGCTTCAATTTCCCAGATCAGATCCATCGGTGGAGGTGATTGATCACTTGTACCTTCATCATTATCCCGATTTTGTTGTAGCAGATCAGTTTGGCTTTCCCCGCTAATGCCCCATTTATGTTCCAATCTCCAAACAAGCTTTTGCATGTACTCATTGAACAGATACTCAACACAATGGATGTAGCCGGATCCGAAAATGGCACTGAAATATTTTTCAATCTGATTAAAACGGCACATTGAGGATAAATTTAAAAATATGATAAATGAAATATGGAACTCATCAGAATGTTTTGATTGACTAAAATAAGGGGGTCAATTCCGTTTATGGACTCACACCGAATGCATAAATTCCAAATTCCAATAAAAAACTACAAAAAATCAAAATAAAAATATAGCAATTAATATTATGTTCCCCCTTCCCCG
>LDKF01003892.1:7958-18266 GCA_001026735.1 Rotylenchulus reniformis | reverse complement strand
TATATATTTCAACCTCATCGGTGGAGAAGGGGGTACTATTGTTCGACTGCATTTTTTGAGAGAGAGAATTTTTTTGATGGAGAATTTTGCATAACAATTAATGCTAAAATGTCATCTATTCACTTGTATCGACTTGTGGCCTATAGGATAGTGTTGTAGACTGCAGTCTCCATCCTTTTGGGTTCGAGTCCCGGTTAACGAGATTATTATTTTTTAACTATATATCAGACAAAAAATACTAAAAAGAATCTTTTTTATTCATTTGCGAACCAAAAATTTTTTATATTCAAAATATATGATGTATGGGAAATATTATGTTGGACAGCTAAAATTAAAATTACCAAAATGCACCCTTTCTAAAAATGGGTTCTGGACCAAAATACACCCCTAAAAACGGGATTCTGGATATGAAATTCGGCCAAAAAATTTGTCTTGAATACTTTAACAAAATCATTGGGCCAAAAACTTTCTTTTTTCTGCTACGGGGCAAAAAATAAACATAAATAATGATTCCATTGAATTTTGAATATAAAAATTCAAATTTTTGGCTATAACCCCGGGGGCTATAATGCAGGGGGGTATATTTTTCAACCCCCCTCCAGAGGGGGAGGGTCTATTACAGGGGGTTCAATTGCAGGGGGGTTATAATACAGGTTTTACGGTACATTAAAAATAATCCATTTTGATATTTCCCAATGGACGGTGATTTTGGTGAATCATACCATGTACTGATCAGCAGTTAGGGGCCAAATGGACTTTGCTCCTATCCTCTGAAATAATTGGTGTCGAAATCGGATTTCGGATTGCTGTAGCTCTAATCGTATATTGGCCCCGTGGGATATAAATGGGTTGTTAGTTTCATGCCACAGTTTTGAAGGGGTGAAAAACCAGAAAACACTATATACTATGGTATAAATTATGTACCAATCGAACTACCGTACCATTTGATTCTACATAGTTATTACATAGTCCGCAAATGGAGTCATGCTTTAGCCTTATCTCGATTTTTTGCTCCTCCAATATTTGGGTCTCATTTGTTAAAACTCGGTTCAATCGTGAACTAGAAAAAACTAGGTTGGTGTCAAAAAATAATGTAATAAATCAGCTATACAATGAGCACATTTTGTAGATAATTTTTTGCATTAGTTTTTGACAACATAGTTTTTTTACTCATTTTGTCATTTTTTTGTTAATTTTTTTGAGGTTTTTTTATTGGTATGAACCGAGATTTATAACCGATGGGGCGCAAATATCGGCTAACCGTCCTAGCACGGTGAGGGACATGACATTTAAGTCCTGGGTCGTTTGAATAACCTAGAAAAATACTCTTGTGAAAAAAAGCGCATAGCTCACAACCCTGTCAATCGGAATTGCCCCATTTCAAAAAGATGGCCATGACGATCACTCGTGTTAGAATTTGTCCAATACGTGTAATTATCTTGGCCATAACATTTTTTAGAAATGGATTCATGGACTTAAGCTCATTTTATAGAGCTAATTTTATGTTCTATCCCATTACATAAAGAAATTAACCTGTAATAAGTTGCTACTTATACCTAAATTTTGCCCTTGCGACTCCCTTGTTTCTGTCCGATATTTTTCTATTTTACGTCTCCGATTGTTCATAAAAATTTCAAAATTCCCCGTAAAATCATCTAAAAACTACTTTAACTTCGAGTAATTTTAGACGCTGAATCCGGTTCTGACCTCTATTTTGACATAATGCGTCACCTGACGTCATTTTTTGACTGTCATCGAAAGTTTTTTCTTGTTTTTGACACCGAATTCGATTCTGACGACCATTTAGAATTTTGTAATGCAGAATCGGAATCAGTTTCAAAAGATTACCCAAGGAACTTGTTTTCAGGCCATTTAGTTTTCAGTTGTTTTTTGATGTCAGATGACACATTATGTCAAAATTGAACGTTAGAATCGGATTTATTGTCTAAAATTATCCCATGAAGGTATTTTTTAGAAGGTTTTATGGGATTTTTTTTTAATTTTGAAAAAAATAGGAGACGTAAACTAGAAAAGTACCTTCTGCCCTAGCGGCTATCCGATTTGCGGACCCGACATTTGCGGACCCGACTTTTGCGGACCGTAACTTTTGCGGATTCGACATTTGCGGACCCATTAATGATAAAAAAAAATTTAAAAAAAATGAAAAATTTGTAAGCCTTAGCAATGACTTAGATGGTGCATTATGTAACCGCAAAATTACTGATCACTGATAAACAAAAGGATATAATTTTACTCTATTCAGTATAAAGTATATATAATCGCAGAAAACTATGTCTAAGTCAGTGTTCGGATGACCGGCTTTGGTCACTGACCAAGATGACCTGACCTGACCGAGGTCTCTGGTCAGGTCATTCCGGTCATGACCTCAACCCCTGGTCATCGGTCATGACCGAAAATCGAAAAGGTCATGACCGGCGGTCACTGACCGGAATTTGATAAAGTTCATTCATTTTTTGTTTGAAATTGACTATTTATTGGCATGATTTCCCTAAAAAATCTCTGTCTCCAACACGGACTGAGTCAATACATTGCCACCGATTCATTGCCGCCGATTCATTGCCCCTTGTTTTAGGTTTTAGGGTCGTTTCATCGCCCAATTGTATTTTTTTCGCAGGCCATAGATTTCCAACAATTTCACAAAATTTCGCAAATTTTTCTTTGTTTCTGTATTGATGCATTTAAATAATTTCCAGAATATTTTTGTGTTTTATATGAATTTCATCACAAATAGTTCCAAAACTAAAGCGGAAGCCGAAGACATATTCAAGTTCAAAAAAGCCCCTGCTGATAAATTCTACCTGAAGATCTCTTAAAAGGTTAACAATCTTAAACAAATGAAAAATTAAAGGTTCAAAAAGTTGTCATAAAATCGTTTTTATATTTTTAGGATCATTACCAAAATCCTAATCGCAATCCTAATTACTGTAAGCTAACAAGATTTTTAACTCTTAGTAGAGTTAGTTTTATTTTACTTTTTGTTGATTGATTTTTATCCTGTCATTAAAATATATAAAAAATGTGCTAAATTTTGGATAAAACCAACTAATAAAAGCTCCATGGGGTTTGAAGAAATGAAAAAACATGCACATATATATAAGTAGGGCGAGGATAGTTATGCAAATACATATTTTTTCCTGATATCAGAACGCTGAAATAACCACGAAAAACGCATTTTCCACTTGTTTAGAAGCTTCTAGAGTGACTTTTAATTCCATATTCTTCCATATCTTGCTACTTTTGTCCATATTTACATATTCCATATTTTTCTGCATATTTGCCATTTTCATACATATTTTGTATATATTTTGCGATTTTTGGTGAAAAAAATGCATTTTTCTAATCTTTTTTGGCATTTTGAGCATATTTTTTGCAAATTTAAAATTTTTTCACATTTTATTCAAATTTTTGTAAATTTTAAGTTTTTCTTGTTTTTTTTTGGTAAATTTTCGTCATTTCATGCATATTTTGTGAATTTTAGTCATTGTGAATTTTAGTCATTGAATTTTAGTCATCGTGAATTTTAGTCATCATTCTGTCTATCTTTTCAATTTTCTGCATTTTCATGACAATTTTCAAATTCAAGGGGTGAAAATCCATAAAATGAGTGTTTGTTCGTTAAAATTACTGTTTTGCTTATAGAATTAATTATTTTTTGCATTTTAATAAATTTTGAGCATATTTTATATGAAATTTGGACAATTTTAGCCCATATTTATGTCCATATTTCGTCTTTTAGTCCATATTTTATGCCCATATTTTGCCAATTTTATTTCCATAACTATCCTCGCCTTATTCATAAGAGATAGAAAATTAAGCTCCTATTTTTTATATGTATAATGCTTGATTATGATTGACAAGTGAAAAAAATGCATATAAGAAGATGGCCAAAAATTGGAAAAATAGCGATATTTTGGCTATACTTTTTTTGCAATGGACCAATTTGAATGAGCTTAGACTTAATTTGTAGCTAATTTCGAGCTTTATCTTTTGACACCAAAACGGTTTCTCTAGGTTTGGTTTGAACAAAGTTACAAGCCTTGGCACCCAGTTGTACCGGCAATGAATCGTACCCGTCTCATAATATCTCTCCTTACTTTTCCTCTGCCAAAAATCTAAAAATAATTTTTGATTTTTTTCTCACATGCAGGAATACTGCCTATTGCACTGTTGGGTGTCAACAAGCGCATTGACCTAAGCAGTAATTTTTTCATAGATTTTTAAAAAATAAATTTTCAAAAATTAGTCGTAATACATGTCGGCGGAAAAAGATGCAAGCCCAATCGGCGGAAGGAGGGCAACAACAGAAGAGCAACACGGATGGACCAGCAATCAGTGTTGTTAAAAGCTCCGACTCCGGCTCCGCTCCGACTCCGACTTCGGAGTCGGAGCCGGAGCCAAATTGTAGGAAAGGCCGGAGCCCGGAGTCGGAGTCGGAGCAAAATTTTTTCGGAGCCGGAGCCCGGAGTCGGAGCGAAATTTTTTTTTGAAAAGCTCCGACTCCGGGAAGTTATGGTGGAGCAGGTAAATTTTTGAGGAAAAAAGAGGGAGAAAATGTATTTTTGGCGGAAAATTGTAAAAAATGCACACTATTTCTCTTCCTCTATATTTTTTTTCTCTCCCGCTACACTGAGGGAGAGTAGAGAGCAGTCTATGAACTACAAAACGCCGTAGAAATACGAAATACCGAAAGGTGAAGATGACAAACCATCGGATAATTTTGTTTTTGATAATAAAGCCATGGTCTATGAAAAGTGTTATATTTTTTACGAAAATTTTGACTTTGAAAATTTTTAGCGGATTTTTGAAAATTTATGATTTTTTGAAAATTTAAGAAAAAATTTCCGAGTTTTTGAAAATTTTTGACTTTTTGAAAATTTTAGAAAAAATTTGTGAAAATTCTTTGACTTTTTGTAAAAATTCTTTTGTGAAAATTTTGTAGAATTTTGTGTGAAAATGTCTTAAATTTTTTCGAAATTTTTGGATGCATTAAAAATTCTGAAATTTTTTGGAGCCGGAGTCAAATCGGAGTCGGAGCAAAAATTTCTCGGAGCCGGAGCCCGAGTCGGAGGAAAATTTTTTCGGAACCGGAGCCCGGAGTCGGAGCAAAAATTTCTGATTTTAACAACACTGCCAGCAATGGAACAGTGAATGAGCGGTGGACCGAATACAAAATATATCTTCATTATCATCTTTCGATTTCAATAATTCCTTTTTTGCGTTCATTGTTGCCGTCATCGAGGATCCAACGCCATTCATATATTTAAACTAACTAAAAGAGTCGATAAATCGATTTTTTAAAAGCGGGATAACAAATCACATTCTCATCTTTGATGGAAATTTTTATAATATTATAATCATCGAATTGTTTCCGTTTTTTTTAAATTTTGGTCTCCTGAGTGAAATTTTTAAAATAAGAATGATAAATTATAACTTGATTGAAAATAACTTCAGACTAACAGCAAAAAACTAGAATTTAAAAAATAAAAAACTTACAGCATCTCCGATTCCCAGGATGTCTCCGTTCCAAGTACTAAGGAGGCCCAGCGTTGCTTAAATTGCCGGCTGCTGAAACATTAGTTACATACATATACGGCTCAATTAATTATTTTTTTCAAAATATCCAAAAAAAAATTTAAATACTTTTTTGAAGAATTAGCAAATGGTGAGAAATAAGCAAAATTAATGTTAATAGTCATCGACAATGGGAACGGGCAAACTCCTGAATTTTTTTCTATGACACGAAAACATCAGTTTTAGTAGGCATATATCTTCAGAATTCTAAAAGGATTTTTTGCAAAAAGACATAATAGTAGTCCCCAGTGGGCTACGGTTGCACAGGCTGTGGCTGGCCCAAGGGTATTGGCCGACTCGAAGCTATTGGTTGGCCTAAAGCTATTGATCGGCCTGATGGTTTATGGGGTCAAAACCCAAACCTATTGATGGGTTTAGGGACCGGTTTAAGGCATCAAAGATCGGCTGGCGCTAAAATTTAAATTTGAAATTCCAAATTTAAAAATTCGAATAATATTCCTTTTCTTTGCAAAATTCTACTTTTTGCCTCTTAATCCGCCATATGTATCCATTCTATGGACCGGGGGGGGGGATGAATGCCTCTTACTCCATAACCTCGCTACCCTCTCTCTGCTGTGCTGATGAGGACGCGTCCTCATTTTTGCCTTCTTCTACAGAAATCGATGTTGCCGTCCTCCTTCCCATACCTCATTTTTACATTTTTCAACCGTTTTTATATTTTTAAGTTTTTATATTTTTACCTTTTTGATAAAAGTAAAATTAAAATTTTAACATTTGTTTAGCATTTTACACTTTTATCCATCTCGTCAACTTCAACATGTTCGGAGGAAGAGCACCAAAGTAAGTTGTGCTTAAGTATCCTAAATTTAGAATTTTAGAGAAGGGGAAGGTGGGATGGAGGGGGGGGGGATCCCTTTAGAATAATCTGAAAATTTTTGAATATCGATGGAAGAGAAATGAAAATAGAAAGTAGAGATATTTGCCAGATTTTTCTAAAGGCATTCGACTAATTGGCTAGCCACCTCATAAAATTTTAATGTTTTTAGTTCGATGCCCCCGCTTGTTTCCCTCTTCGGCTCAATCGGCCTCCTGATCGCCATGTTTGTCTATGCGAGAACGGTTCCGATCAACTACTTTCTGCCCGGCGCATCTACCATTTTGCAGGCGATCACTGTTGGATTACTCGGTATGTGGATCGCCTCATTTTAATGACAATTTTTGAGAAAAACATTGAAAATTTATTGAATATTTTTATTCCAATTTTGAAAAATTTGAAAGAAACAAAAATTCTTTGGTAATCATAATTTTGCTGTTTCTTCCTTTAAAGTTTTCTGTGATTTTATACCTTTACCGACTCCTAAGTGTATATTATTCATCTAGATTGATGTTTTTTACACTGTTTCTACAATACTCAATTAAAATTTAGTGACTTTTTACTGGTTTGGAGCGGACCTACAGGCATTGGTGCGATATGGAATTGTGCTCGTCCAACGGCATTTTGCCGTTCTATTCTACTTCTACCTGATGTTTCTCGCCGCAGCAATGCTCCAGGTGATTAAAATTTTGGTATTATCTTGGATCTTCCTTCATATTTTTCAATAATTTTTATTGATTCTCGATATATCAGATTTTACTCATGTCATCGACCTTCAACTTTCTCATGAGTTTGGCTGGGGCATCGCTCTTCTCTGCCTACCTGGTCTTCGACATCGACATGATCATTGTAATAATTATTCTACTTTAATCATTCATCAAGCCATAGCTAGAGCTATATATAAATAAAAGAATCCAGATTTCTTAGGATTCACTTTTCAATTGATTTCTAATTAAATAAACTTAAAATTATAATCCCGAGTCGTTTCGAACATAGTTATTTTGTATGCTTTCTAGGATCAATGGCACAAAATTTATTATTTTATGGTTAAAATCTCAAAGAAAACGAATAATTTTCTGTTTTCATAAATCATTAATGTTTAGTACGGGAACCAACATGCCATCCAAATTTTCGTGAAGACGCTCACCGGCACCATGGCCATATACGCTGCGACCAGCGACACGATTGAAAATGTCAAGACCATGATCCAGGACAAGGGGGGCATTCCGGTGGATCAAATTGGATTCGTAAATTTTTAGACTTTAAAATATAAACCAAATAATATTTAAATCACAAAAATATCTAAAGCCGAAAATTCGAATACCCATAATATCTAAACACGAAATACCTAATACCAATATAATATACCAAAATTCTAAAACCAAAATATTTACTTTCTAAATCTAAATATTTTTAAATATCTAAAACCACATAATATCTAAAATACAAAAACATCTAAAATCGAATATTCTAAAACGCATCTAAAATACAAAAACATCTAAAACCGAATATTCTAAAAACCATACAATCTAATCACGAAATACCTAATAGAATAATACAAAAGACCTAACACAATATCCAACATGACGAAACACCCAATTTCAAAATCCTATTAGATTTTTGGTGGAAAGCAACTTGAAGAAGGCCGAACTCTCGCGGATTACAACATACAGAAGGAGTCCACACTTCACTTGGTCTTGCGCCTCCGCGGGGGAGCACCACCCAAAAAGCAGATGCGAATGGGTAATCGAACTACACAGATGAATCGGATCACTCAATTTTCAATGTTTAAGAGGGACGACCGCCCTCTGCGACAGGCCCGGCGCCCATTGTGGAATGGATTCCAGTGTCCGAAGTGAATGAGCTGCCCAAATCATGGACTTCCATAAGGAGGATTTTGAAGGAGGTACATCCCAAGGGTTTTCAACCGGTGTCCAAAAAATCCAAAGGAAAATAAGATGAAGCGAAAGATTTGCTCTTCTATCTTATATAGTCTTTTCGCGGTGAGGAAAAGAGGAGAATGAGTGACAAACACTGTAAATTCACTCAGAGAAGGTTCCTCTGGACACCGATAAAAATTCCTCGATCTGTATAATTAGGGATATTTTTAATGGAAGTTTAAAGGGCAAATTAATTTGAAATTTTGATGTGGGACTTTCAATTTTGGGGATTTGAGATCAGAAGTTAGGTATTCTTATCTTTGCAATTTAATGGAATAGCTTTTTTGGTTTCATGATAAACTTTTCGAATCCGAGTCACCTCTAAATGGGAGGAACTCGACGTAATTTCAATTTCGAGTCACCTCTAAATGGGAGGAACTCGACGTAATTTCAATTTCGAGTCACCTCTGAATGGGAGGAACTCTAATTTGGATTTCGAGTCACCTCTAAATGGGAGGAACTCGCTTACCGTTCGCTTATAGTTGAATCAAAAAAGCTATTGCATTAAATTACAAAGATAAACAAACCTATCTTCTGATCTCAACCCCCCCCCCCAAAAAAAATTTAAAAAATTGAGTAAAAATTCAAAGGAAAATGAAAAAGGTTAAAAGTGAAGAATGAAGAAGAAGAAAAGGGGGCAAAGGAATAGGAATTATGAAAAGGAGGGGCATAGGAACTCTTGAATTACAATTCTATGCTTCGCTACCTAGATTGAAAAAAAATTCCAAAGCTTCGCTACCTAGGTTGAACTTTAAACTTGAATAATGGGTTCTCGAATTAAATAAATATGATCATAAATATCGACTATTCCAATAATTTTATGATTCAATCAATAATATCAAGTAGCAAATTATCAAATTACAAATAATCAAGAGAATTGCTGCAAAAATTTAAAGAAAATGCCTTACAAATGGGGGACACAATCGATCAACATTGCACACATTACTTCCCTGCACACAATCTACTCGTTGAGCATCGCACGCGTCTAAATATTTTTATAAATAAAATTATGTTTTCATTTCCTGTTTTTAAAATTTTTCACCTTGAGTACCGCTCTTTGAGCGGCCTTACGCTCAGGTACGGCGAAGGCGTGCCATTCCTCCGCCTCTCCCTCTGGACACTTTGGCACTAAGTATCCAGAAGTTTGTTATTTTAATATAGGACTGAAAATTCGTACTTACCTCCTCGCTCGATCCGCAGATTGAGCTTTTCTGCCGCCACTTTTAGCATGTACACTTTGAATGCGCTTTCAAGTGCGGCCTTTGGTCCGGCGAAATTTGGACGCCACTTTGCGGCCCGTTCTTCTGCCAACCGGTTCAACTCCTCCTCCTCCTCCGGCTCTTCATTCTCCTTCTCATCTTCACTCGGCTGCTTCTCCTCATCTTCCTCCATCTTATCTTCTTCCTCCTCTTCCACCACCTTTTCCTCTTCTTCCTTCCCATCTTCCTCCTCTTCCACTTCCATCTCTTCCGCCTCCGCCAACTCGCGCTCCTTAACATATTCTGCACGGCGGATCCACTCCTCATCACAATTTTCCTTGCCACATCGTGGCACTAAAAGGCTCAAGATTTGAAGTTTTTGGGCCTTGACCCTTAATTTTTTCTGAAAAATTGCCTACCTTCTCGTTCTGTCTCATCCACCTGCTCCTCCTCTTCCATGGGTTCCTCCTCCACCTCCTCTTCCATTTGCTCTTCCACCTCCGCGGGTTCCTTCGCCCCTTCCAGCTCTTCTTCTTCCACCGGTTCCTCCACCGCATCTTCCTGCTCATCTCCTTGATCTGTTTCTTCCTCTTCTTCCATGGTTTCATCCAACTCCTCCTCATCTTCAATCTCGTACTCCGTCGGCTTCCCATCCTTCTCAAACACATACACCGTCTCCAACTTGCTCGCCCATCGGACGCCTCTCGTGGCCCCACGTCTTAATATGGATCGCAAAGGGGGG